>VDFB02033715.1:0-25866 GCA_007258455.2 Sequoia sempervirens | reverse complement strand
TCAAATTCAATATGATAATGACAACAACAAGTTTCAAAAAACTTGTTTATCTTCACATAATATGGCTTTAACCTTTGAAACATTGTTTGCCCAATATTTATATGAGGATATGCATTACAAAAGTTCATATACATCTCAAATTGTGTTATTGTAGATGTCAAAATCTACATTTTGGTTAATAACTAACATAGGCAAGTATGATTAGTATTCAAGCAAATCAAACCTTCAACATCCATATGAGATATCTAACATGTTTTAAAATACTATCCAATAACAAGATACATAAAAGCATACAATTAAAAACATGAAATCAATCTATCTCATAGTGGATTGGTGTCACATGTGCTAGTGACCCTTTCCTAATCCTTGATTGATAAGCTAGTGATAATGATGGACAAGATCATTTCTCAAATGAAGAGAGTGACCTTGCATGATTTTGGAGATGAAATGCTAAGATTGTGGATTGATAGTGGACAAAATCAGTTCTCCATGTGAAGAGAATGACTTTGCATAAAGATTGTGGAGGATTTGCTCAATGTTGAAGCTTCTATTTAAAGATTTTTAAAATGCTAAGTGTTGAAGAGAGACCAATGTGGGACTAAGATTGGACCAATGAAAGAAGGACACTTGTCAAGTGATGATTGGTTGATGGTTGTGCAAGATTTGGGAAGAGTGCCCATGAGAGGGAAAATTTGAATTCAAATTTGAGAGTAAATGCTAAGTGGGGGACAAGAAAATGAGCAATAAATGCAATGTTGGAGGGACAAATCAACTTGCCTTTGAATTCAAAATTGAGGAATAGTCCCCATAAATGCCATGTTGATGGAAAATCTTGATTTAATAAATCAATAAATTGATTTATATTTGGCAAGTGGCTAGGATCTAGAGAATCCAAGTGGGTGATTAGCATTAGATCGATTAGATTAAATTAATGATGATTAGGTCGATTTGGACTCTCAATTTGACTTGATTTAGGATTTAAATCAAATCAAAGGAGATGAATGATGATTCGAGATTTTAATTAAATAAATGATTGATTTATTTAAATCAAAGAGATGATGATAGGATCAAGCTTGATTTATTTGATTTAAGTTGATGACTTTAGGAGATTGATAAATAAACTTGATTTATTTGTTGAATAGAATATGATTATGCATAATGCAAATTTTGCGTGTCTACATTTTGCCCCTCTTTGAAGCAATGTACTTGTTATGTTGGTTCAAAGAATAACTTTTGCCACTTCCATCAAAATTTAAAATTTTTCTAGTTTTTACGCCCCAAATGAAAAGTACATCAAGTTACATTGCCCCCTTGAGAGATCGAGCTAAAAGATTCAATTTGAGGGTCAATCTCACGATAAAGAGGTTCAAAATGGATGGTTATGGATGACGATGCAAATGAGATGATTTTAAGATGCTTAGAATAACAAATCTATATTATCCTAAACAACTTAAATGATGATATGATGCGATGATGGATGACATGGATGATGTGATATGTTGTGATTATGCAATGGATGATTTATGAGATGCTTATACTAACAGATCTATATTATGATGATAATGCAAATGCAATGCATGTGAAATGATTGGTGTTTCCTATTATGTATGATATGAATGATATGTGGTATGCTGATGGTTTGTGGATGCAAGATGAGTGCATAATGGATGCATGATGGATGTATTGGTGATGATGATGTTAGCACAGAAATGAAATGATGACAAGAGGATCCAACAAGTCCATGATTGGTCGAGACTTTATTAGAGATGATGATGATAGATGATGATGATGATAAATGATGATGATTTGCTTATCAAGGATTGGGATTTTCAAAGGGTCAGCCTTTACTTTATGTTTGATAACATTTAAGTACCGTGATGGCGTTGTACTTAGTGTGATGGACTTTGACTCGACAAACAGATAGGAGTATTCTTGTTCACACTTGACATATGGAAACCTTGCTAGGATGCACTTTAGAAGTCTCAAACATCTTGGACCAAAACACATAAAGGTATAACCAATCAATGCAATAGTTAACAAGCTATCTGAAACATCCTCCATACATATCTAACAAAGCAAGTATTCGCCAAGTTATTTTACAAGAACATCCAACAAGCATAGCAGACAAAAGATAATGATCATTGCCCCATTCCTATCTCTCTAAATCCTTCGTTCGGATATCATCGAGAGGTCCTTGGAATGAGTGCACTAAGATAAATCAAAAGAAAAGATCAAGTACACAAACAAGCCAATGTTCTTCATACCTTCAGCCAGAGGGATGTGTTTTGAAAGGATAAGATCCAAAGTGATATCCAAAATGATGCCCATTGTTGGAACGATATATCCTAGGACATGCATTGTATAGGATGATGATGGTTTGATAAGTTGATTGATAGGTTGTTGATATAAGGTTGACTGACATGTTTGAAAATGATCGAGACTTTGATTTTGTTTTAAAGATTTGTTGCTTCAATTTTGCTTTTATGATTGAAGTTTTCTTTTGCCGACTGTTGTGATTGTTTCTGTTTGTGTTGCCAAAGGATGAAGGTGATGATCAGTTTATTATGGATGATTGATTATTGTGGGTGAAAGTGCGATGGGGATGGATGGATTTTTTTCAAATATTTGGATGTTTTTGATGTTTTGAAATGTTTTGAGGCTATTTTTGGATTTTGATGTTTTTCAGATGTTTTGATTTTTTTGATTTTCTGAATGTTTTTTGATTTTGATGTCTCGGGGGCTCATCAAAGATTAGCCTTGCCTACGTTTAAGCTCATAGACGACGTAGTTTGTATTTCAATGTTTTTGACATTTTTCTAATTTTATGAATGTTTTTGGATTTTTGATATTTTGGATGTTTTTGGATTTTTGATATTTTGATGTTTTTGGATTTTTGCATGATTTTGAAAACTTCGATATGGATGTGTGTGATGATATTAGTTCTCCATTTGAGATTTTTGTTGAAAACCAAGCTAAGGTTGATTGATCTGATTGGTGGATTGATGATGACAACATTGTTGAGGATGCACAACAATGCAAGGATTGGATTGATCAGGATTGATGAGGATAACATTGTTGAGGATGCACAACAATGCAAGGATGGATGGATTGATTGAGATTGATGAGGATATCATTGTTGAGGATGCACAAAAATGCAAGGATGGATTGATCGGGATTGATAAAGCTTGGTTTGGAACAAAAGTTGTTCAAATTATTTGATGTGTCGTTTGACGTTGAAGTGTGGGTTAGATGCAACTGATATTGATTGTTTGGATTGATGTTCTATGAAAGATGAAGACTTGATAAGGAGTGTCTTCTCGTCAAAATATGCCATGGGCTAGTGATTTGGATTCTGGATCACAAATGCTTTGACCAATTTGGTTTCACGTTTACCAATGTTTAGATCGCCACATAAGTTGGAGGACATAGACCAAGATTTATTCCTGAAGCAAGATGCCAATATCTACCCCCAATGTCTAGCAATGTATGGAATGTCATGGATGGATGCTCGGATAGGTGTACAGACAGATGGATATGGAAAGCACGAAAAGGATGCCAACGATTATCTTGTGAGAAGATACAATGTTCAGATAAGGAATGCTCATTTGGATACTACTTCATGGCTTAGATAATGCTGCATAGAATAGGATCAGTGAAAATGGCCCATGTCATGATGTTTACCAAAAGCAAGTGTGGAGTGTGCACCGAAGTTTGTCAAGATCAAGATAACTAAGATGACGAATGCAGATAGATGCAAATGGATTGGATAAATGGATGGAATGCTCGATTTATTATGGATGGGATGAGATGCTTTCATCTGAAGTGGCACACATAGATGCTTGATTCTACACATGATGCCTATTTTCCAGGTTTTCATCATGGTCTTGCCCAAAGCGCCACAGTAGTGGTTTTCACTAGAGGACGATTTTTTTATCTTTACTGTTTTCAATCATTTTTCTATTTTTTTTTGGATTTTCATGATTTTTTGATTTTTTTTGTATTTTTTTGAAAGATTCATGTTGAACCACCTGGTGGTGTTGACGTAGATGCCCCTGTCATAATGTGCCATCGATATCCTGCTTGAAGAAGCTACCTTGCTAAGATAAGTGCACTTGAATACAATTTCTGGGATTCTCGATCTGCTTCATTGATACCAGGGTCAACTCTGTCTCTGTGCGCACATCGTGATAGAGTGCCTTCAGAATCCTTATGATGAAGGGTTGTTTCCAATACATGGTCAATGTGAGAATTGGATATTATGCATGGAGGTGTGGATGGAGTGTGTTTAGGGATAAGAGATGGATTGGTTGACAGTTTGGAACCTTTGACTCTCCAAACTTGGGAAGATGAGCAATGATAGGTGGATACAGAAGTGTGCATAGAATTAGGACCAACTACTTGATACACTTTGTACATTGCTTGAAAAGCCTGCTTTTGATTTTGCGGACATTCTTGATGGATACTTTTCCCTCTTTTATTTTGCCCCATAGTTTCTTTGACTGATGGAGTTTGATAGGGATGATCTTTCTTTGTATTCTTTGGTATCCATTTGTATTTTATTTGTCCATTATGCTTCTCAGTTTCTTTTGATTTGATAACATTCTTCGTACTTTGATTTAACACTTTCCTTTGGTGTTGGTCCCAATTCATGGATGGGGTGATGGGTGGATGAAGATTCGTGACGTGACTGGTTGTAGTATTGGCAATGGTTTCACCATAAGGATTCTTCATGCTCACTATGTTGACGTTTGCTTGAGACGAAGTTGCCCCCAATATAGTGATAGTATCACCTTTATTCCTTGATTTTGCTTGTTTTGAGATATCTTTTTCAGTAAACATGCTCTGACAAATGACCACTGTAGATGACGTTGTTTCAGTTTGTTGCTCTGCTAACTCTGGATTACACTGTTCTTTCTAATTTGCTTCCTTGAGTGGATAATGTTCGATATCTTTATTCATGGTGTCCTTAGTTTGACTTTGGGACATATTTGATCTTGATGTTGACAACTCCATTTAATTTTAGGAGTTAAGAATTTGCTCTTTTTATGTAACAAAATCTTGTTCTAGATGAAGATCATCTACGTGCCCATCTGTAGAAAGCATCTCATGGGTAGATGGAGGAGTATGTGCTACATGGCTAAGAGAGTGTTCATTAGATTATTGTAGTATCTTGAAGATACAAATTCTTGATCTTGATTAATTTTGGAGTTGCTTTCGACATGCTTTGGATCAAGTTCTTGACATGGGGTAGCTTCAAAGGATGGATTTCTTACAAAGGACTTTTGGATGTCGACCTTAGGCATGGTCAAGTTCAAGGTTCCTTCAGCATCTGTAACCATGAGGTCAAAGGGGATCAACATGTTTTGAAAATGACCATTGCTAGACCTTAGTGAAAGATTTTGATCTTGCTTTGGAATAACTTCTTGAGATATGTCCTCTAACTCATAAGGCGATGTAGAGACATTTTCAATATGATCATAGGTGAACTGATTGTGCATTATGTCAATTGGATCAAATAATCCTAACACTCCTTGAAAGAGATCACTAAAAAGTGGCTCTTGATGTATGGTGAATTGATCATCGGATTGTGTAGATACATCCTCAATGTGCTCCTCGATGGAGAGGTTTTGATCATTGTTTTCGACAATTGTGGTCGAGAGATTGTGAATGTCTTCAACCATAGAGTCAAGTGATGTTGATATTTCTTGAATTGGCTTATTATCAAGTTTTGTTGGTGAATTTTGATCATGATTCAAAAGTGACTCTCGACATATGTCGATTTGATCATTGGATGAAGTAAACATGTGCTCAGTGATGGATTGATCTTGATCCTTGTTTTCAATAGTTGTCATCTTTTGTGTTTGTGCTCGTGTTGGTTGGGTAGCTAGAGAGGCTTGGAAAGCTTGAGATTGTTGAAGCCCTTGTTGGTAGGCTTAATGTGCTTTTAGTGCGATGCTACGATATTGACTTATTGCACTTGGTTTTGGCAGTAGTGGTGGTGTATTTGGAATCGTGTTGGATGCGGTGACAAGTGATTGAGATACACTTGGAGCAATAGTGAGTGTTTGAGATGTGATGGGCATGATAGTGGTGGTTGGAATGATTGAAGGGATAGTGATGGTTGGAATGACTGAGGTGATAGGTCCTTGGGAGACCGTATTTTGATTGGTTGGGATCAATGTTGTTGTTTGATTAGATACCATCCATTGGTGTGATGTCGATGGTATATTCAAAGGATTTGTCGTGATGGTTTGATTGATGTTAGGTGGATTGATTTGGATGGCATGATTGGTGTTAGGTAAAGGGGAAGCCCTAAACCAAGGAATGATGTGTAGGTAATGGTGGTGGAGATTTCCCTTGGCGCAATGCCTCAACTATTTTGGAAAGTTCCGCAATTTGATCTCGCCAAATTTGTTCTTGATTTTGATCTTGACTCACTTGAGATAGTTGATTTGGCTTTTGTTTAAGCGGATTTGGGATGCCTACTTGCGGTTTTTGAATGGGATTATGGGAAAATTGACTTTGGATAATGTTCTAATTTGGGATGATGTTCATATTTGGCATGATAGGATGAACATTGTTGGTATTGGGAATCATTTTTCCAAAGTTTTTCGAGTTAGGATTCATGTTTTGAAAACTTGCACTTGGTACATTCACATTTGGTTTGTAGGGATTTGGTGGAATGACGTTGTTCGTTTCAAGGCTCATGCATTGATTATTCAATTGGTGGATTTGTAGGTTTGGACTTAGATCTATCATTGGGAAATGTGTTCCAAACTTTGACTTGGGCATACTCACACTTGTTGTATTGTTGACATTTGTCGAAGGCAATGATCCTATGCATGGACTTTGATAATTGATAGGCATTGCAAGGCTTTGAAGATTCAACTGATTTGGATTACCCAAGATGTATGGATCAAGTTTATATTCCATGTTCTTCTTGTATTTTGACCTTGTTGCAAAAGTAACCTCTAAGGTTCTTAGGACCAATGATGATATGGAGGATGAAATGTGTAAATGATATGAGTGTTGAACGTTCAAGGACTTTGGATCAATGCTAGACTTAGGGTTTGATTTTGATTGGTTGATTTGGATGAGTGAACTTGTAAACCCTAAGATGTTGGATGTGATCTTAGGATGAATTTTTTCAAAGGATGGTTGATTTAATTAAATGTATGAGAAAGGATGCATTCCCACACACCTAATTAAACAAATGACTTTGATTTGATTTAAGGATGATTTACCCAAGTCTAGAATGATGTTTTCAAATCTCTAAAGTTGTTTGATGGGATGGATTTTGATAAGTGTTTGGATGGATGAAGTGTTTGATTTGATCCTAAGAGACTTAGAGAGACTTTGTTTACTAGGCCAAGGTATTGAAGAACACACTTTTCTCTAAGAGCAATCAAAAGACCAATATGACCAAAAGATATCAAGCACATGTGTGGGGTCCAATTTGTTATCTTTTGCTTAATGAGTTCTTTTTACAACAAACACACTTCTTGATTAGGTTTCAAACTGAATGTCCAATGTTCACAACTTATTTTCATCCCACAAAGTGCTATGTGGAAGTTCCAAGAAATTAGGACAAGGGTTGCCTAATGTTGACCTTTGTAAGAGCAAATTAAGATGTAAACCCAATTACTTAGAAACCTCTAAGGACATAATCCCAAGGGTAAGCAATAGTTCTTGGGTTTTGTCAAAGGTATTTGCTCTAACTAAGGGGTTTGAAATTCTGGTGATGATGTTGAATGATGGTTTTCCAATGTTTTCGATAAACGCACTGTGTTTTCAAACAAGCAGTGTAACATCCTAGCTCAATTGGTACATTTTTCTTAGCTCAATTGGTACGTTTTTCTTAGCGCCATTATGTAGATGTCAAAATCTGCATTTTGGTTAATAACTAACATAGACAAGTATGATTAGTATTCAAACAAATCAAACCTTCAACATCCATATGAGATATCTAACATGTTTTAAAATTCTATCCAATAATAAGATACATAAAAGCATACAATTAAAAATATGAAATCAATCTATCTCATAGTGGATTGGTGTCACATGTGCTAGTGACCCTTTCCCAATCCTTGATTAATAAGCTAGTGATAATGATGGACAAGATCATTTCTCAAATGAAGAGAGTGACCTTGCATGATCTTGGAGATGAAATGCTAAGATTGTGGATTGATAGTGGACAAAATCAGTTCTCCATGTGAAGAGAATGACTTTGCATAAAGATTGTGGAGGATTTGCTCAATGTTGAAGCTTCTATTTAAAGATTTTCAAAATGCTAAGTGTTGAAGAGAGACCAATGTGGGACTAAGATTGGACCAATGAAAGAAGGACACTTGTCAAGTGATGATTGGTTGATGGTTGTGCAAGATTTGGGAAGAGTGCCCATGAGAGGGAAATTTTGAATTCAAATTTGAGAGTAAATGCTGGGGACAAAAAATGAGCAATAAATGCAATGTTGGAGGGACAAATCAACTTGCTCGAATTTAAAAATTGAGGGAATATTCCCCATAAATGCCATGTTGATGGAAAAATCTTGATTTAATAAATCAATAAATTGATTTATATGTGCAAGTGGCTAGATCTAGAGAATCCAAGTGGGTGAGATTAGCATTAGATTAAATCAGGATTAATTAGCTAGGATGATGATTAGGCTGATTTAACCACTTTGACTTGATTTAGGGATTTAAATCAAATCAAAGGGAGATGAATGATGATATGAGATTTAATTAAATAAATGATTGATTTATTTAATCAAAGAGATGATGATAGGATCAAGTTTGATTTATTTGATTAAGTTGATGACTTTAGGAGATTGATAAATAAACTTGATTTATTTTCCGAATGGATGAATATGACCTAGTTAAATGCATTATGTCAATTTGACGTGTCTACAGTTATGTCTAGCCAATGTTTGATATGATTTTCATAAATACTAGGTCCAATCCTGTGTCTCATAACATCTCTAGTATTTGATGATGGACAAGTTTGATCATGCCAAAAACCTGAGACCAAGTTCCTAACAACATCTTCAATCCTGTTAGAATGGGGAGCTCTACACATAATTTCCCAATTGCTTTCTAAACCCTCATCCAAAAACTTTCTCTTTTTCTCATATTTTATCAGTGTGGTTCTACTATAACCAATTTCAGTTGAAAGCGCATACATTTTTCTTTTTCTTGCTATATCTTGATGTACAATAGATGTCAACATCACCCTTCTTGTAGTGGCCTTATCCACTGATCAAGATCCTTTCCCAATGGAATCTAAACCCTTTTTAACATTTTGAACAATATCCTTTTGTAATCCCATGTGTTTCTTCTTATTTGATGCTGAATGAACACCCAACAATTGTAATGACTCTTTGAGCTCATCATGAAGAAGTAAACTTGATAGCAATTGGGTTTTTTCAAGTGTATCAAGATGATTGAAATGATGATTGATCATTCCATTTACAGATTTAGTCATTGACCTCTTTCTCTTATTATAAGGTGGTTGGCATAATATTTCAATTTCTCCATATCCATTTCAAGTAAATGATCTAAATTTCTATGAGAAATTTGTTTCCCCACCTTCTCAGCTAGTTTTATATGCTCATCCATACCAGTAGGAGGAAGTGATCCCGACCCCTCTCCAACATGCATTGTTTGAACTTGTGCCTCCTCCATATCTTCAAGGACCATGCATTCTTGAGTGGATTCATTTGATCCAATGTCTAGATTTGGCGCGACTTGAGCATGAAAAATTCCTACTTGTTGAGCCCTTCCTACACATGTGTCACAAAATATTTTGCAAACAAAAGTTAGAGATGATGTTAAATATAAGTGAAGTTTATGTATGCAAGCAAACAAATTGATAAAACATGATGAGCTATAAGTGAGAGAAGTTTGTGCTAGCTTTATATGCTCATCCATACCAATAGAAGGAATTGATCTTGACCCCTCTCCAACAAGCATTGTTTGAACTTGGGTCTCCTCCCTAACTTCAAGGTCCATGTGTTCTTCAATGGATTCGTTTGATCCAATATCTAGATTTGGCTCGACTCCAGCTTGAGGAATCCCTAGAGCATAAAACATAAAAATAATTTGAGAACATTGAAGTGATGAAAATAAAAGACCAAAGACACAAAACACAAATATTGAAACAAAAAGAATCGGCTTAAGGAATTGGAGTCAAGGATCATATAAACATTGCAACTTGCATGACCAAGATGACTTGAGGACATTTAAAAGTATTTAAAGTCATTCAAGTGCAATGATGGTTAGAAACCTTCAAAGTAAAAGTCCTAAACACACACTTGAGAGTGAGAGAGAGAAGAAACAAGTATGTACCTTGTTTCTTTCTATGATAATTTTCCAAGTTTTGGTCACGCCTCTTTTGTTCTTCTTCTTTTGACAATTTTCATTGAGACACATTTTTTCTTTTTCTTTGTTGTCCCATTTTCTTCTTCAACTTAAAGATGACTCTAAACAAGTCCTCTACCAACTTAGTTAAATTATCCTCCAAATCTTGCCTTGATTGATAAAAATGAAAAGTTGTTGAGCTCCAATATTTGCCTCCTTGATAAATGTGCAAAAACTTCTTCTCCAAAATTTGCGCTCCAAGTGAATCAAAATTATTCAAGTGTACATGGAATAACTAGATCCTAGTTTAAATGAGTCAAGTAGTAAACAAACAAGTTATTTCATTGTGGAGTTTGTTGAACATATTTAATTCATAGGTATGCACAACACATCTAGTAATTTTAGAATTTTTTTAAAGTGTCAAAAATGTATATTAGAGGTATAATTTGAATTGAATTTTCTTAATTATATTTGAATTGAATTTCAAGTTAGTTGTCTAAAAATGTATAATAGAGGTATAATTTGAATTAAATTTTCTTAATTATATTTGAATTGAATTTCAAGTTACTTGTCAAAAACGTATAATAGCTCGATATAGTTTGAATTGAATTTTCTTAAAATTATATTTGAATTGAATTTCAAGTTACTTGTCAAAAAGATTATGTCTTGTTCTCAACTCAATGGTTCATGTTGCTTAAGCCATTTTTTAAAAAATATTTATTGTGATCAACATGAATGAACTTAATTATAAAGTGGCATTGATTTCCCTAAAATTCTACTAGAGATCAAATGTATATTGAATATAAGGAAATGTAAGTTGTAAGAGATCATAAAATAAGAAAAAATGTATGTATATTGAATATTTAAAGCAAATGCATACACATATTATGTGTAAACATGTTTAAACCATAAGCAAACACATGTACATACATGTAAAGGGATTCAATACATATAAACATAATAACACATTATAAGCAAAGAGGCAAATGTATGTATATATCATATAAGAAAATATATGTACATATCATAAAAGAAAAATGTAAATTAAAGATCATCAAATGCCGAATACTAAAGATCAAAAAAATAAGAAAATGTATGTATATCATATAAGCAAATGTAAGTTAGAGATCATCAAATATCAAATACTATTAAAGATCATCATATAATCAAATACATGTGGTAAAAATCATAAATCTAGAGTGCATGGCCTAATATGAATGTCTACTCCTAGATGAATGGCCATTCTGAATGAGAACGACCCTGCTCTGATGGATGTGCTGAGCCCTGAAATAAAATTGTGTACAAGATGTGTTAAATACATATAATTTATATTAAATAAATTTTATGAAAGTTATTTTTAAATTAACTTGTATTTTTAAATATCAATCTAGATCTATGCATACATAAATATATTGCATGTACATATACATGTGTGATTATATAAAAATGTAAAACTCACATGTCCATTGAGAGCAGATTCATCCACAGAGTCACATCGATCATGCACATGATCTGGACCAAGGCTAGGAGTGATATGAGGTATTTCCACCTGTAACAATATATATACACATATATATCAACTTACATGAATATCTAGTTAAAAAATAAATTAAAAAATAATGAAAAAAGAATTGAAACATGCACATGCACACATACATGCCCATCATCTGATATCTGATGACCTAAGTCCTCTGAAATAGTCGCCTCCACCATATCCACCAAATGATCAAGCAATGAATCAACATATGCATCCATCTGATCTATCCCATGCCATGCCATAAATGATGAATGTAGAGGACTATGAAGGTGAGATGGCATCCATGATGATGAACCATAACCAATCAACATATTAGTAAAACCCATAGTCTCTGCAGCTGCCATATAAACTGTAGGTGGATCCTAATGTGCACTAGTGCTCAGCTGAGAGTGATGGAATCCTGGAACTGAATGACCTCTGCATCTTAAATGCTCTCTAACATGCTCTAGATCGATCCCATTATCTGATGCAATGTGGGAATATGCCTCCAATAGGTCCTTAGCCAAATAATGCAGAGTCATGTGTGACATATCTCCTGTAAGTGCATCAAGCTGTGTAGGAGTAGGGATACCAACCACTGTAAAAGGATCCATGGTGGTCCACTGTGCTAAAAATGGTGTGGATCAGGAATTTTTGGACATCAAATATTGACCTACACGATCATCAGATATCCTAGTGGTGGCAGCTGCAATGTCACCTACAGTGTCAATTACTTCCTTTTGGGAAGCAACAACAACCTCATCTACTATGGGAGCTAGAGCTGGGGTGAGAGCAGGAGACCTGTTACCAACCAACCAATACCCTAAACAATGGGGGTGGTCTATCTGCTCAATGATAGGTGGGCCTATCAACAATCCTACCATGCACCTGACCAACATATGGTGGAATGTCTAGGTAGTTAACTTTGAGGCCCAAATGGACCTCAACATACAACTGTTGAACAAAATACAATGGAATCTGGTCATTGTTTGGATATAGACCATGTGCTACGAGAAATCATGGGTAGATCAATGAGACCATAGCATGATCGACACATCTAGTGACCTGGTATCCCCTAACCTTACACACATTTTGATAAAATGGAAAACAAGTGGCTTTTATCATTTCTTTGGTGACACTATCCTGTATTTGTTTAAGGGGAACATCACCATGTACTTCTTCCCACATGCGGAAAAGAATAGTAGTTACTCTATCTAGGGAATATGCACTAGTCCTCTCAAGTTCATCTTTTAATTTTTCTAGACTATGCAATATTAACATGCATGGTTCACTATATATCCCGGTTTGCACCTTGTGCTAATGAATCTCTCAATTTTTAATCTCATTACTAGTATTTGCAAACAAAGAATCTGGCACTTGGTGGAACATGATGCATTTTCCATGTTATATATATATATATGTACACCTAAAAGAGCAATGAGACTTTGGTAAATAATATATCTAGATAAAGGGAATACAAATCTAAAATAGAAATTGTAATAATTCATCTACTCATCAATACTATTTTCCATACCATTAACAATTTAAAAGAATTGGAAGACAACTATAATCTATAACATAGCATCCTTAAATGGTTCAAATTTTAAATGAAAGCGATGAAAGAGAATAAGAATACAAAGATTAGTATAAAATTATTTGAAAATAATTGGGGATAAAATATTTAATCTAATAGTTGTTAACATAAATGAACTTCAATTATATAGCCAAGAACATAAAAAAATTATAGATTGGAAAGCAAAATAATTAGACATTTGTCATATTTTTATATGTATAAAGTTTAGATACCATCAAACTATTTAAACTTATAGATTGCATAAAGCTATAAATTGAATCGTTAAAACTAATTTATTAAGAATCAAATCTAATAAAGTTTGATTTCATATTGCATACTTGTTATAAATATCTCACTAATCCAACCATACATATTATATATGTTAAAAAATATATAATTGTTATGCCCATAATTTTTCACTATATCTTGACGTGGATCTCCTTCAACTAGATCAATTAAAAATTATTTGTAATGTTGGAGGAAAATGGATTTAATATCATTAGAGTTGTCATGGAACTACCTCTCTTGATCAACGATAGATATTATCCACTCTCGAGAATGTAAATATGTTCGAGATAACTAAAAAATAATTTGTATCCCTTATATCCTTTCATCCAATGTAGCCTATCTCTTAATTGAGATCCTCTACCACAATTAAGTTCAAATCTTCTAAGTTTTATTTCAACAAAAGCAACCACTCATTGTAGAAAAGTTATTAGTAAGTGCTAAAGCCAAAACAAGTTTTTTTTTTCTATTTGGATCCATATTTTTTTTCCATTCTAGATCTCTTTCTAGCCATATTCTTATTGTAAGATCATAGTAAGGTAGTGCAATAGATTTAATCACATCATTCCACAATTGTATCCACTTACCATTTTGATGAGGTCTAGGAACATCAACCAAAGGGATATTAGGCAAGCAAGGTGATCAATTTGATTGAGGTGGGAAGTGTTGAGCTTGAAGGATAGATTATTAGGTATGAGGAATAAGAAGTTTGAAAAGTTTAAAGAATTGGGAGGTGATATGTGAGATAGGTTTAATAGAATCTACTTAAATAAGGGTGTTTTGTGGAGAGGGGACAATGGAAAGAGAAATAACTAAGTTTTAATCTATCAATACAACTAAGTTTCCCTTAGTTCACCATCTCTTTAGTTGGTCCAAGTGAACTAGTGATGAGTATAAGAATATTTTTTATCTAAAATGGGATCTAAACTCCTCATGGTATTTCTAGTTAGGATGTAGGAATTCAATTATTTTTTAGAGAGTTTATGTGAACTAAACCAACTTGTATCTTAGTTTTTTCCACCATATCATATCATATTTTTTTTCTAAAACTTACAATTATGACATATTCTTATGACATTTAAGAGCACATGACTATAGAATATTTACAGTAATGTATTGACTGGTCAACATTATGAAAAACCATAAGAAATCTTTTAAGAAATAGCAATTGTGTCAAGGAAAAAGATGTGGAAATTTACAAGAACTTTTTTTTTAAGCAAAAGTGGGAGACCACTTATAATTTTATTTATATATAATATTTTACATATAGCTGGTTCAGGCGGACATACTGGCAGGAAAGAACCAACAAGAAAACCCCCAGTTGCAGTCCGAGTAACAAATTTTACAAAATATCAAAAAGACCAGTGAGGTCCTAGTACACATGACCAATTATCTAATTACAACATGTTACAAAAGCACATTGGTTGAATACATCAGTACAAAATCATCAATCTCCTCCATGGAAATGGCAGATCTGTATCTATTTAGAACTTGGTAGAGATGCACGAAGAAGTGTCAAACATTGTGGATAATAACATGCCTTGGAATATGTGAACATAGGTCTCTTCTTATGAAACAAAACCTTCTTTGAATAATTAACATTAGAAATTAATACAGTTTGGTGAGCATATTGTATAATCACACTAGAAACCAACAATGGAATATTGAGAGTCTCAACTAAGAATTCCACCAAGTATAGATAACATTCATACTAGAAGCCAACAACAAAAGACCAAATTTCATAAATAAAGTTCATGTGTTGAGGGGTCCACAAGTACCATGAGCCTTTTGAAATCCTTCTCCATCTAAATGCATCCATTCTAAGACCATTGGGAGGTGGGTATACAATATGAACCAAGTAATAATTTCTAGTGTTAATTATTGAAAGAAGATGAAGGTCCTTATTTACCCTTAAATGACATTTAAATTGGATATTTTAATGTTCAATATAATGAAATGTTTAAAAAATGAAAGTGACAATAATATTGAAAATAAAAATGTTGAACATGAATGTGAAAATATTGTAAAATTTGATGGAACACCTATTGATAAGAGTAGCATCATAGAAGAAGAAGAAGAAGAAGAAATACATCAACAATTTCTTGACTAATGTGGATATGAACCCTATGACATTGAAATTGCACTCAATAATTGACTTGTTGATAACAATGATTAAATTGATAGCTCACATGAACCAATGAAACTCAATGTGTCTCCAAATTACATAAGAAGAGAGAACCTTTGTGAAGAAGAAAAAGAAATTCAAAATCCATCTTTTTGTAATGAGTTTGTTAAAATTTAAAAACATTCAAGAACCCCAAAATGGTTTGAAATTGATGAGCATAATAGAAATTCTTGAAGGAAAGAGGTCATCACAAACCATTCGGTTTGTGGGCTTCAAAAATTTCAATGAATGGTTTTCCAATAAGACATTAACCAAAAATTCCAAATTTTTATACAATTACTAAAGATGTACAAAATGAGACCTTTACTAAATAAATTTCAAAGATTCATGTAAACAAAAAGTTTGATCGAAATATTATTTTTCTTAAAAATTCACTTTTATATAAATGTAGGTGTTTTGGAGAACAAATCTATAGTATGAATAAGTGATTGACATCGATGGCTATAAATTTCAAGGTGGGGACATTCAATATAATTCATAAGGTGTTATAATATTAAATGCTTTCATTGTTTAGTTAGTTTTAATCAATGTTGTATGATTTATTAAACATTTTTTTAATATTTAAATGTAGGTGTTTTGGGGAGTAGAAGTGATAGATCTAGCTCATTGAGAAAGGATATAGGTAGAGAGGAGGAGTGACCTTGACAAGGATTGAGACATGGATCACCTCAGGGTGGTAGATATGAGTGGAACATATCCATAGAGAAGGATAGGCTAAGAGGATAGATATAGGAGACAAATACCTTAGGGGCACCTTTTTAGTTGTGTGTATGCTCTAAAGTGGATTTACTCATGAGTGCTTTGATGTATTTGAAGACACATTTGTATGAGAACATAGATAATATGATATGGGAACTATTAGTTGTGTTGATGATGGGTGTGATATTTTATGTGTATGTTGATGATGTGCATGATATATAGTTATATTTCTTGTATTTGGATGCTCATAGGTATGGATGTTCATGAATCTTATGTGTATGTCTAATGGTGGCATGTGGAAGGATAAATATGGCTATTGAAAACTTTACCATTATCTTGACAACTAATTATGGCTATATGATTATCTTATTGTAATGAACCTAAGTTAATTCGATAGATATTAGTGAAGTTGAATTAGGAAGCATGGATTGTGCTAAATTATTATACACATTTTACGTTTAAAAATATGGGTCTAATTTTTGCGATATTGAAAGTTAAATTTCTTCAATAGTATATCCAAGGTATAGGGATATATTAGTGGTAGGAGTAGTGTAGGATAAAAAGGAGAATGTATAAAGAGGGGAAGGTCTAGAAAGGTAATTTGACATGGTAATGGAAGGAGAAGTTACACTATAAGGTTAGATTTTCATAGGATAAGGAGGAATGGTATGAAGAACATATCTGTATAGGATAGTGATAGTAGTAACAATGGTGTGAACATATATAAAAGGATGGGAGATAAGAAAAATACTAGTGGAGAGAAAGGCAGTAGGACATGGGTGGTGGATCCCATGGAAGTGGTAACTATAGTATGATAGGAGGAATCATTATAAGAGGATGAAGGGTAGATGGATGCATAGAGGGTACAAAATTATTAAAATCCATTAGAGTGGTAATATTATGAATAGTATTAATTCCCTAAGGATAGCCACCTAATACATTATATAAATTACTAGCCAATGAGTGAGGATATTTAGGGTGGAGAGGTGCATCAATACGTAATTATCAATTTAGGAAAATATCTTGTTTAGCAACATATGTATCTAAATCATAGTCTTGATCATTATTTTTCATCTTCTTTAATGTGGCTCTTTATATGGTTGTCATTAGCTATTATATCAAAAAATGATTCAATCGTCATTTTATTTGCTAGCCATATTAGAGTTAAGATGAAAACTCCATAAAACAAGATTTTAAAGGATATTAATTTAACTAGATAAAAGATCAAGGAAAACACTCTCAAACATGCAATATACCCCAATTGCTTAGACAATGCATATTTCCTAATAATGTGTGCAACTAAAAACTAATAACATGTAATGAATGGATGTAGGTGATAATAATTAAATAATCCTAATTGAACTAGGGTTGTCCCTTTTATATATTTAAGAAGTTGTAAGAGCATTGTATGAAATTGTAAGATGGGAATTACTTATGAAATGTTATATGACACATAAGAGAATAAAAAAGGGGGGTTACACTAGAATATTGATTAGAATTATGAAAATCATCAAGATCATCTTAAATAATGGGTTTGAATATGTCAAAAATGGAGTGTCAGTTATGAGGAGGATTTGAATTTTTTTGACAAGATGTAAAGCATTTGCTAAATACATCCTATAAACCAAGTCAAGGAATATGGTGTTGGAATTTGTGCCAAATTTGGTGCCATTTTTAGGTCATTATTTTGGCTCATGGTTTTGGTAAACCACACTTGGTTTATGGTTTAAATTTTTCCTATTTATGGGTGCTTGAGATGGAGAAAGCATAATGATTTTCTAGGTATCATCATGCTACTAGAAATTACTCCATATTCACATGTTGATGATACTACTATAAGGGTATGCACATGAATATTTTATTGTAAATGATATTATTATCAAATAATATAATTGGTTCATGTTTTTGGTTGTGGGATTTTTCTTCCAAGAGGATTTTCCCATGTACATAATTATGTTATAAATTTATAATTTATACATTTTTCTTGTAACTAAAATTAAATCTATTTTGCATATTTATCTCTTGATAGGTTAATATGGGAAGTGTTTCCACACCTCAAATTCCTTTTAAAATACTAGTATCTAAGTCTTAATCAGTTTACATCCTCTATCTTATTGTGCAATACCTGCCTACCACAAAAAATGTGTAGAGATGGACATTTTTAATGTTACAAATGATACAATTTGTGGTTCTATTTGAACTTCATAAATTTATATTGTTTGTTTCCATATGCTATTAAGTTCTTAAATATGTTTCACTTGGTCTTTCCATTTAGGAGCAGGCTATCCATAGCTTTGATTGCTGAAATGGGAAGAGGCATATTTCATTTACAAATAGGACATAAAAATGTATGCAAAATGGGGAAGCAAAATAGTGTATGTTGAAAACACTTTAAAAACTTTCAAACAAATGCAATTTGAATTCAACAAATTTGATTTTTTTTGAAAAAATTCGCATTTAGTGTTTCAAAATTTAACAAATAAATCCATTTTGAACTCTACAAAATTCAAATTTCACATACCTGGTGCTTGATATGCAAGTTGGGTTGATGAAGTTTGGAGAGACGAAGTTGAGTTTGCGTTTGCTAGAGAGAAGAAGTCAGTTTGCTCGTCGTCATGGTCTCGATTTTCCACACACACCAAGGAAAGCAACTGGTAAAAAGAAAGTGAAAATGATAGTCGAAAATGAGAATGTTTTTGTTTTTTGTCATATTTAAGGGGGTTCAACCGAACCCATTTAAATATGATTATTTTTATTTAGGGTTTGTGGGTTCGTTCGAACCAATGGTTCGACCAAACCTATATGTTCAGTAGAACCTATGATGAGGTTCGGTCAAACCATATAGTTTGATCGAACCCATTGAGTTTGGGGAAAAGGAAAAAAATGAAATTTCCTTCTTCATATAATTTGTAAACCACTATTCTGAAGCCACCCATGTGGGCACTGAAATCTACCTTCCATTTCCTTGAATTTCCTTTAATTTACAAAATTTTCCTCCTTTTGCTTGTACTTTGCAAATGGTACCCAAAGGGATCATCTATTTCCTCATGTAGGTGTGTCTACCTTTGTTCCTCCTATATATGGTGAATTTTTGCACTAGTAACATTCCTCTGTCCTATTTTATTTTCCTTCTCTTTACACAATATGATTTCTTCTCTTCAATTCTACCTTAAATTCTATCCTTGGCATCTCTGCACTCTTACACGTTATCCCTTTCTATTCTCCTTCGAGCACACCATACACTACCTAAATTTCATCCTCCCAAATCTTCTATTCTCTTTTTTCCTAATCACTACACACTTTCCCCATCTTGAAATTCCTCAACTCCTTTAGGCTTGAATGGATGCTCAAAACCTACCAATTGCATTTCATTGAAGATTTCTAAAACTATTTCAATGATCAAATTTTGTGCATTTCTTGCAACATGGTATTCCTTGAGAACACCTTGCTTTCGATAGATTTTTCTCCCCTTCTGTGCCCTTTCCTTGCTCACATTTTTGTGTCTTCTTCTCTTGCATTGTATTCCTTCCTTCCCTCTCGTTTTCTTCCTCCTACCTTTCATCTAGCTAATCTCTCCTTTCTCTCCTTTTTCCTTTTGAAACAAAGGTTGAGTGTAGATAATGGGGTCGTAATGGTTTAAATTCTACCTTGTGAGCTAGTTTTCCATGTTGCCCATCATTTCCCTACCAACAAATGGGTCACCACGCCATATTAATGGCACAAACACCCTTTTTCCTTCTCATGTGCCATACTTTATTCTATACACCTTAATCTCAATTTGTTCCTTCACGTGAGATCTATAATTAAATAAAAGAGGGTCCAATCAAACTCCTAAATAAAAATAATTATAGCCTTTAAAAGTTGGACCTTCTACAAAGAAAATGAAAAAACAATTGGACACAAAAAAGAGTTGTAAATGGGAGTTGCACTTGTTGACCAACTTATGAGGTGTATTATTAAACATCATGTGTTGTCTTTGGTTGTAGGTAAATGAACCAAAAGTTAAATTACCAATTTGGTGAGAGGATTATAACAAGATTATGAAAAGTGGTAGAAATATGCTATTTTAG
Source organism: Sequoia sempervirens (assembly GCA_007258455.2). Classification (NCBI taxonomy): domain Eukaryota; kingdom Viridiplantae; phylum Streptophyta; class Pinopsida; order Cupressales; family Cupressaceae; genus Sequoia; species Sequoia sempervirens. The sequence continues at coordinate 5,183 of VDFB02033715.1, read as the reverse complement.
CTTGTATACTCATCTTGAGATTTGGGTGTTAGATTTCTAAGCTAAGGATTTAGGCATCATATTTTTGGATGGTTTCAACTCATGGTTTTGTAATTACCATTTGATTGTTTCATGTATTGCATCTCCTATATATTATGTGCTTGAGATAAAAAAATTGTGAGAGTTTTGTAGGTGTTATTAAATGATAAGAATTCCTCTAGATCTTTGGTTGGTGATGCTCATGTGAAGGCTCACTCTGCAAGTGTATTTTAACTATGTTGTTTAATAAATAATACGCTATGCTAGTTTTGAGTTTGGATTTTTTATTTAATAAATAATGAACAACTAACTATTAACTGTCAAAATTAGTAAAGTATTCTTCTAATAATTTTCAACTTACAAATTATATCATATAATTTATTATAATTTTAAATTAAATTTATAAAATTATACTCTTAATTACACTTATTAAAATAATTTAAATTTAATTTTTTCTTTAAACTATTAAAGTTGTTAAAAAATAATGTTATATAGAAAAGACCATTGAAAAAAAATGTAACATTATCGTGTGCCCTTATTAAGTTTTGTTTGTGAAAGAAACAATAATTAGAAAAGAATGTCATTTAATATCATATAGCTAACCATGTTTACGTAGAGGTGTTTACTTTAATTCAAGTCTTGTTCAATTCATAATTTTGGAAGGGAATTAAGCTTATATTCCTTATTATAAATATTTATATTTATATATAAATGGTGGAAAAAGTACATTTCAAAAATTCATGTAAGATTATACATTTCAAATGATAAATTGAATTAAAAACAAAAAATAAGACTTAACAACTAAGCTATTAGAAAGTGATATGGGATTTGAAAAAGTCTCTTAATTTAGAATAGTTGGTTTAAAGTAATGTTATTAGAATAATTGATTTGTTTTTGACTAGGTAAGCAACATTTACAGGGTGCTATACCATTCACAAAGAGCCACAAGGGCCAAGAGAGTTCAATACCAAAAAAACATCAAAAAACTAATCCAAAAAACTAAAACAACAGATTGACAATGATAGAACAACAGACTAACTGGCCTCACCTCAGTTCTTTGATAGGAGATTAACAACATCATCTATGACCCATTCCTGACAGTCTTCAACATTCTTGTTTTCCATTTCATCCTTCATAACCATCGACAGAGTGCTGGTTAGACATTGGACCAGCTTAACTGTAAAGCGGGTCAATCCAAATAAATTTTTGTCCAGCTTATCCAATCTTTCCTGCAACACACAGAGCTCCTCCCTCCCAACCGTAGTCTTGCTAGTGTTAGTATGCTTCACATCCAATGGGTCCGAAGACAGAGAGGCCGAGTCCTCCTTTTGCACTTTTCCAATTCTAGGAATGGATCTAGGACCTCTAGCATACTCCTCCTCCTCACTCTCAGACTCCTCTTCATCTTGTTGAATTTGCTGTTAGACCACTCCTCTTCCATGTCTAGATCTTTCACTTGCACATTTTTGCAATTCTTGGCCAGCCTACCAGAGCGCTAGATGATGGTATCACCACTAGTCACCACCGTATCCCCCTTAGAGTCTTTTCCCACCACATTTTTACCTTTGCTCAGATGCTCCTTTAAACTCTTCCTTTCCTCTTTTCCCTTCTTTTTTAGGGTAGGCTTACTAGGAGTCTTGGAAGGGGTTGATTTGAGCTCACAAAGGCTAGCCGCCACACTAGTTTGGGCTGCACCCACATTTCCCTTTAGCTTTTTAGCAGTAGGTTTGGGTTTGTGTATCGGCAAGAACTGGGTGGTTTTTTCTGATGGGGCCTTTAGACTTGGACGGGGATAAATTGGGAATAGTGGGAGGCTCAATATCTTCAATATAGACAACAAATATGGGTTTGGGTGGGCATAAAGCAAGATGGAAGTGGTAAAGCCTCAAAATGAGGCCCTCGTGGAGCGACAGGGGAGGAGGGTCATTAGGATTTAAACTAGTAGCCTCAATACATTTTCAACAGAACTTTTTAAGTCCATCAGAAGGAAAAAAAAGGAAAGCTTAATAGGATTTTATGCTGGAGGTGGTTCAACAAAGGGAAATGGTAGAAATATTAGGTTTTGAATCTACCTTCCAGAGTCAAGTACTTCATTAGAGCAAGGCACACTTGGTTCCACTTGAGGGAGAGCCTCCCACTCAAAACTCGACTAGTTTCACACCGGCTCCTCATTCCCACAAAAAAAATGTTCATACTTTCATTATCCTGAGTTTTAGTGTGCTTCAGATGCTTCATACCAGTACATTAGAGCCCTGTCACCTGCATTATCACTTCCTCATTAACATTAAAAGAAATACCACCCAGAGTCACACGATGATCTTTCCAAGAGTTGAAAAATTGCACAAAAAGATTAGGGTCATGGCCCACAAGACTCTCCATTAGAGGAGCGAGACCACCCTCAACATAGATGTGCCACACCAATGGATCTTTGCAAAATTCATTGTAATTATCTAGATTAGTTCGCACCCTCTCACCACCCATAATGTCACTCTATACACAAAATAACTAGAAACCCTGAGAAAATAAAAGGTTAGAGATAATGGAAAGGTGAAGAATCACCCACACGTTTAGGATTTTAAGCCAAAAACGACAACCTTTGGTAATCAAAGCAATGGAAAAGTCACATGCTTGAGGAAGTAATTTACTAAAAGTGATCTTAGTGAAATCATAAATTAGGATCTTCAAACACATTTGACTAAGTAAGCAGGACATGATGGGAATGGAAGGTTTTCCTTCCATGTAGTAAATGTGTAGACACTTAGGTAGGATGGCCGCAGGGCCAAATTTAGAGGTACCACAAAGGTTAACTTTCAGAAGTGGAGACAAAATAGCAGACAAGATAAAACCAATTAGGAGCTTGATCTCATAATTATTTGTCATGTCAAAATCAAAATAAAAAAAATTGAAGATACGATGGCTTAACCAAATCCCCAAAAGGAGATTACGTAAGGTATGGTCCAACTTAGTCTTAATCATCAGGTACCTGCTGCAACATCTCATGAAATCCCTTTTCAAAATGGGCTCCATCTCATAATTTAAATTATGCCACTTGTTATCCACCTCATCTTTAACACTAGTACACATAGCCCAAAGGACAAGCATGTGGACCCCCCATAAAATCCAACAAGGAACTTGCTTAGTTATCATTGTGGGTCAAGTAAGGGATTTGTTCCTTCAAATTAAACCCTGAATATCAGGTGGTAGGTTCCCTAAAGAATGCCAACATTTGGAAAATTTCCAATGTGTTCCAAAATTAGCTAAGGCATCAGCAACTTGGTTGCCCTTCCGATAAATATGGGTGGCAACCCTTAATTTCAACTTTGACACGAAGAGCCTTATGTCTAGCAGAATGTCTTTAGTACTCCACCTCAGGAATCTGTCAAAGTTAATAGCATCAATAATAGACTTAGAGTCACCTTCAATATGAAGGTTCTCAATCCCCATGGAAACAACCAACTGTAAGCCCTTTAACAGTGCTCTAGCTTCTACAATCATTGAGGAATGGACACCAATCCCCCCAGAGTAACCAACCACAAAATTTCCTCTGCAATCTCTAATCACATCTCCTATACTAGCTCTGCCTAGGTTGCCTTTAGTAGCCCCATCAAAATTTAGTTTATACCAGTCACTGTCAGGAGGCTTCCAAATAGTGACACTTCGAGCTAGGGATTTGGAGTTGTCAAAGGAGCTAGCATCTAGATTCTGGTGCCAGGCTTTGGCCATACTCATTTCCTCCTCAGTCAGACCTTTTTCTGGGGTTTTCCCTTTGAAGAGGGAAATGTTTTCTGCAATCAACCAAGAACCAATACCAAACACCTCTTTTGGGCTCATCCCAATGTTCCTGAAAATCCTATTGTTTCTCTCTTTCCATATACACTAGCATAAAATGGGGGGGACCTGGTTCCAAATTTCACCAGGTAACGGGTGGAAAAAGGGTCCAGACCAACTCAAAATAAAGGATATGATATCTCAACACATAATCCAATGAATCCCCAATATTACTATAGCCAACTCCCAAACCTCAACAACAAACAGGCAGTGTAGCAACAAGTGATCCATTGATTCTTCATTGCATTTGCATAAAAAACATTTGTTGGGGATCTAGAATCCTCTTTTATTTAGGTTTTCCTAAGTAAGAATCCTGTTATGGCAGGCAGTCCACCAAAATAAGTTAACTTTTGGTATCATGTGTTGATTCCAAACCTTCTTCCAAAGGTCAAGAAAAACACTCTAGTCCGTCAGTAGATTGTAAGCCGATTTAACTGAAAGATCTCCCTGCTTATCATGAGTCTAGAAGAATTCATCCCCCCTATTGGAAGCTGGAAGTATAGTGAGGGAAAGCAACTCCTACAGGGTCTTGGAAAGGAGGCTTAGATCAGGGGATAAGGGGTAGCAAAGGGCCAAGTCATTCCATTTTCTAGTACCATGAGGGCCTAGGAGGTAATCACTGATATAAATACCAAAGAATCTTTGAGTCAATCTCATAAGATTCCTAAATTCAAAGCTTTCCAAGGGAGTATCAAGTAACCAAGGGTGCTCCCAGAATCTTATTTTATTACCATTACCAATCTTCCATTTTATCCCATTCCTTAGAAGACCCTGTAGACTGCAAATACACCTCCACACCAAGGACCCTGAAGGGTGAACCTCCGAAAGGCAGTCAATCAAAGGTTTGTTTTGAAGGTACTTAACATTCATGATCTTTCACAAATCCTTCCTATCCCTTAGATGATCCCCACCCACTTTGGCCATTAAAGCTTTATTGGTATTAGAAATAGTCCTTATTCCAAGCCCACCACAATTCTTAGGTTGACAAACCTTGTCCCATTTAACTAGAGCAAATTTCTTTTTTTCCTCGGTTCCCGTCTAGAGGAAAGTCCTTTAAATTTTCTCAAATTTCTCAACAATATATCTGGGATTCTTGAAATGGAGAGAAAATAGATAGGGATTCCTTGAAGAACAACAAATAGGAGCTATAATTTACCACCATGGCTAAGCAGAGAGCCTTTCCACCCTTCAAGTTTTCTCTGGATCCTTTCAAGTATAGAATTCCAAAAGTTAGGAGTGACTTCCTTAACAATAAGGGGTAAACTAAGATAAACCAAAGGAAGCGAACCATTCAAGCAGCCTAAAACAACAGTCACATGAGCTTGTAGGTTAGGAAT
>VDFB02033714.1:0-45596 GCA_007258455.2 Sequoia sempervirens | reverse complement strand
CTCCACCATTTCCAAGAATAAAGGAGCCACTAAATGTATTTGTCTCCCACATTTCTATGGTTACAAAAGATTATTGTGTTTTAGTAAATGTAATCCTAGCTTTTCATTTTCAAACAAACTTAATCACGACTCTTCATTCTCTCCTCAATCCTAAGAAAGTCCTCTCATTCATTTTTCGACATTGATCTTCTCACCACATCTCCACCATCTATCTTCCCTCCCAAAAATCTATAAATTGACACATTATCCTATACATTTCATCATCCACTTTTATGCTAACTATACAATGTCAAAATAGACAACTTTTGTGCAAAGAACATCAACATCCCAAACCACTTGGAACAAATCATAGCCAACAATGGAGCTTTCTAGTAAAACTTGTTTTGTTTTCTTTGTTTAAACTCTATTCACATGCTCTAAGATTTATAATAGTTTAGGATAGAAAGCTTTTGTTTTGCATTTGTTTTATAGTTTAATTCTAAAGTATTACTTACATTTTTAAAAAAACTTAAGAGGATTGTATCCCCTATTCCACATTTTTATCAATCCTAACTTATTTTTGGAAGGAAAATTTATTAGAAAGTTAATCATTCAGAGGAATCTCTAATTTTATTTCCATTACATTTTTAACAGGATCCATATTTATCGAGTAAGGACATTTCAATGTGAGGTCATGGAAGTTTATTTTACATCTGCTAGTAGTATTTTCTTAAATATTTCTTATGCCTTTTAGGATATAATATTTCTTTTAGCTTTGAAAGTCGTTTGAATTTGGATTTCAAAATTATTGAAAATAATTTAAATTTGGATCCAAAGTTTGAATAAAGTCTGTTAAAAACTTACATTGCATGAATCTGATAGAAGTTTACGTTGTTAGATTTGTATTGCATAAAGTCTTTATCTCCAAAACCTATTGTGATCTACTATGGAAATCTATGGTAAATCCATTACAATTTGGTATTAATATTCATTTGTGAAATCTGTTGTACTCCTCTGAGCCGTCCGCTATTGAAATCTGTGGCCTTGTCTTTTGAGATTTTCTTCGTATTAAATCCACAATTCATGGTTTTGTATTTTATGGCTTTCTTTGGATTAAAATCTACAGTTTGTGTTAATCCTCTATTTCTAAGCTGCTGATAAATTCACAAAGAATCAGGTGGAAATCCTCTTTCAAATCCGTGTAACTCTTAGGAAATCCGCTTAGGCAAACCAAGTACAATTCTGTTAAATATGCATGTACAAATCCTGTTAAATCTACTAAACCAGGGAAGAGCATTGAACGAGTTTGTTTTGTGCATTCAGTTTATCAAATCCTAGGGCCTTATTTGTTGCTAGTTTATGCTTATCTTCACTATTTTGCAAATCTTCATCATCACGGAATTAAGAACTATACCTAGTGCTTGCTTGGAGTGTAGGAACACTTGCTCGGCTCTAGGAAAATTCATCGCCAACAATTCATCGATAGAAAATTCACCGTCAGCAATTCATCGTCATGGAAAATTCACCGATGGTAAATTCACCGCCAAGTAAAATTCACCACAGTGGAAAATTAACCGCATTAATATTTTTTAATATATATTTCAAAAACTTTTATTTTATTAAACATATTAATGTGGTTAATTTTCCACCGCGATGAATTGTTGGCAGTGAATTTTCCATATGCCAGTTTCAACATATAGACATCAACTAACATAAAATTTACATGGATTGTGTCTAAAATAAACTTGCAGGGTTTAAATATTTACATAGTGCATAAATGTGTGGGATAATCTTATACAAGCATACAGTTGTGGATTAGAGTTTACCCAAAAATATAGTTAAATCTACTAGTAGAAATTTTGTTAACTTCATTAGAAATATCTCTTAGAAGTTTATTAAATCTGTTGGAAATTTATTAAATAAATTTTCATGGTTAAAGTTTTAGGAACCCATTCGCTAGTCTAGCCCCCGGTGCTTCCCAAGTAGAAGGGGCTTGTTTCTAGTACCTAGGCCCTAAAGAAAACCTAGCACCCAACCGGGTCATGTGGGTGACTGGGACTGTAGGGAGCAAAACTCATGCCCCACCTACCTTGCATTTTTGCAAAAAAAAAAACTCTTCACTCAAACATCCATAATTTTTTCTGTTTATAATCAATTTTCAAACTTTTATAGGTGTCGAAAAGCTGGCCCAAAGGTCTCATATATATATATATGTATGCATCTTGTTTCAAAAGCAATGTATATGTCTATTCCAAAAAATGTTAAAGCATGGGCTACAATGGAAAAGGGTTAGGCCTTCATGAATAACACATTTTGGAACTAGTATTAGTGTATGAAAATTGAATATCAAAGCATTCACTACACACCTCCTAGAAAGCAATATAGTGGTGATACCTCATTGATGGTCGAGGTAACTTTATCGAATGTAAACATTAAAATGGAGACCATTCATAGTTCCTCTAATAATCTTGTTGTCACCAATCCTTTTCTTACTCCCTCCACCCATAATAATAGCTATCATCCCCAACGTCCTAAACCCCTTGATAAAAACAAACAACACCATCCATCATATAAATTGAAGCATTCCTATGAAGCAAAATATCACTATCAAGCAACAAAGAAAAAAAAGGTGTAAAATCCAAATAAAGCATAAAATTAAAATGAATATAAAAATGGCATGCATTTAAAAATCAAGAAGAAAACAAAAAAGCATTGTGGATCTCAAAGCAAAGAAAATTGGTGAATCCAATCAAAGAATTTTTTCAAAAGAAAAAAATCAATCCAAAGTCACACATTACATATAATAAATGTGCACCACCTTCACAATTATCATGCAAAGTTTCACAATCCAATAAATTTTATGGTCTTAATCTTGAGCCTAATCCCAAATCCAAATCCACATCTCCCAAATCAAACTCAACATTTCAATCCCAACACCCCCCATCACAATCCAAAATCCCTCAATCCAAACATCTAAAAACAAAATCCCAATTCTCAAACATGTAACCCAAATCTATTCATTCTCATCCTAAATCCAACAATTTGAAACCTTGAATCCATCATATACTTACAATAATACTTTACCATAAGATCTATGATGGAACTCTAGAGATGTTTACATTTGTATAAGCCCAACTTAGCTATCAAAGAGCATCATTACATTTGCAAATTATACACCAATGCAACAATCCTAGAAAATCAACTTTGTAAGGTAGGATACTATTGGTACACCATGATTGAATATCCATATCAACTACAAAAAAATATGTTGTTGACACTTGAACCTATAGACATCCAAAAGTCCAAAAATCTTTAAAAAATAGAAAATTAGAAAATCAACAAAAATCCAAAAAAATAGTAAAGAGAAATAAATTTTTCCAATGGTTAAAACCACTTCTTATGGCACATTGGACAAGTACCATGATGAAAACCAATTTTTATGGTACCTTGGACAAGTACCATGATGAAAACCAATTTTTATGGTACCTTGGACAAGTACCATGATGAAATCCCATTTATGGGTGTCATGTGTAAAATCAATCATTGATGTGTACCATTATAATTGGGGATAATTTCCCTCATTCATTCTTGTCCCTCCCATCCCATCCATTGATCATATCTACACGATCCATTCATCATACTCAAACCATCATCCCTTTAACATTGATAAGGACTTGGGGCACAAAGTTAAAACATGCCTTGACCACACACCATTGCCAACATAACACTGTCTAATCTCATATCTTGGATAAAACATGTTATCCCATTGTAACATAATCCTTGGAGATCTCCTCTAAAATCCACCAACTCACAATACCTCAATCATTCCATCTAGATTCCACCTTCATCATTGTCTCTAGGTTTGTATTTTCCCTTGTCATTGGTTCCACCATTGAGATGGAAAAAGTAAAAAATTATCCTAGCATAATAAAAACTTGAATCATGTGCAATCACTCCAAATCTAAGCACATCTCACTCAAAATCTTGCATCCATCCAAAAAAATCCATAGGTTTTGTTCCTTATCTTTTTGTAAGTTACAGTGTTTAATCTTAAATCAATCCAATCATCATTATCAGGATATATCAATCCTAATCTTTGTTTTGTTCTCATCGTCAACAAAATTATCATTGTTGTTGTCATCAAATCAATCTACAACCCATAGATTGACTAGGGGAAAAATCTAATCCCATCCCATCCTTTTATCCTTGATCCAAAACTGAAAATCCCCTTCATTCCATCCTCTATGTCCACTACCTTTCCTTAAATATTTACTTTAGTTGATGTAGGAGTTGATAGTGAACTTCAAGGAGCTGATAGTGAGCTCCCATAACCCAAGATCACCTACAAAACAAAAGATACACCTTCCACAAGAGAGTATGACAAGAGAATGGATTGTTTGATATTAATGCAATAATGGATCAATGATAGTACATCCCCTATAATTTCCTAGTGTACAAGATGCCTTGCTTATATAGGCAAGGTGTAAGATAGAATTGGACAAGAGTTGGAAAAGTGTCTTGATCCTATGACATGAGACAACTAACATAACAAATATTAAATGACCTAGGACACAAGAAGTAAACGACATAAGATAATATAAGATAAGATATAATGACAACTAAGAATTCTTAAAAGATTCCTAGGACCTAAGTAAACTTAACATGTGAATAGGACCTACTAGGTGAACTAGTTAGGTAAAAAAACTTATTCACACTAACAACTACCACTTCATGTGTTTGTTACATGTATGTGTGTTTTCATTTATTTTGTTTAATCATTTGCATATGCTTATGTTAGTCATTGCTTATAGTTTTAGTGCTCCATACAACAAATTGTCACTATCTCTCTCATCCTTCATACAATGGTGTGCCTCGAAGCTGTGTCATTTGGATCACTAAGATATTTGCAACTTGTATTATTTTGTGTTAGTATATATGTGCATGGTGTGTCATCTTCATGATCCTTATATCATGGTACATAATTTTAATGCTACACCAAATAGTAGATTTTTTTTACACATGAAGTTACCTAGACAATGTTCATCCTTTATCCAGTTCCCATATTTCCTAACCCATATTCCATCTCTCCATCTTCTATCATTATACTTCCATTCATCTATTCTCTATTCACAATTCATGTGTCATCATAATTGTATAATATCCTTGTGAGAAATCAGCATCAATCATGTACATCCATAACATCTAGAATAATCTACTCCAATCATCCAAGTGACATCCATTATCATGTCCAATTCTCATCCATCATCAATTCTATATGCATGGCATGTACATCACCCCAATGTGATTTCTCTCAAGTAACCTTTCATCCACAATGGCACAACTTCTCATCTTCCCTTTTCTTTTCAAGAGACCCCTCAAGCCTCATTTAGCTTAAAGGCTCTCTTGAGAGGGCATCGCCTCCATCATCATCAAGTATTCTTCTAAAGAGAATAGGAAAACCTATCGCCAAAATCTCATCATCTCTACTTTTTCTTTCTTCTTTGACACAACACTGGACTTAGTTATGGTGTTGTATCAAAGATGGGCAATATGTAGACACCTAAATTCTTCCTAGTGCAACCTTATCCAAAATGATTAAATTATATAGTTAATCTAACCCACCTAATGCATCCCACACCTAATTAAATAATCTTATTGTTTAATTAGTAATTTTCCCTCTCACACATAATTAAATAATTTTATTATATAATTATCCTATTTTTTACCTCATGTGGCTAGAATAATTAAATAGGTTTATTATTTAATTAAGGTTATATTCCCTCTGTCATTTACAAGAATAAAGGAGCCACTAAATTCATGTCTCTCATGTTCCTATGGTTGCAAAAACTTGCTACTTTTAGTAAATGCAATCCTAGCATTTAATTTTCAAACAAAATCAATCATGGCTCTTCTTTCTCTCCTCAATCCTAGGAAATTCCTCTCATTCATCCTCCACCATTGATCATCTCACCACATCCCCACCATCTGTCTTCCCTCCCAAAAATCTATAAATTGACACACTATCCTATACATTTCATCATCCACTTTTATGCTAACTACATGCTATTAGAATAGGTAAATTTTATTCAAAGAACATCAACATCATAAACCACTTGGAACAAATCATAATAAATTGTGGAGTTTTAAGGTAAATTTTGTTTTATTTTCTTTGTTTAAACTCCATTTGCATGCTCTATTTGAGGTTTGTAATAGTTTATAATAAGACACTTTTGTTTTGCATTTTCCTTTTTTAATTAAATTGTTGCTTACATTCATAATCAATTGTATGTGAAAATAAATATTATTTTTATGATGACCTACACTATTAGCTATATCATCTGATATTTATATACTTCATTGATAGTATTCAAATGAGCATTTATTATAATATAAGTGGTTATCATTATGGGACAATACAAAAGCACCATGACGTTTTCCTACATCTTCGAATTTGATGGTGCATTAGTAGATTATGACTAACATCATGTTTCTAAGGTATTTCATGATCGCATCATTTTTAATTGGATACTTTTCAACATATTTATTAGTAGGTATAAATATTAGGGACATAATTTGTGTGATGGATTCAATTTTAAATGGTCATAATTTTATATTACAATTTTTAGACAGTTATAATTTTATATTGTTCACTTGATTTATATCGCTTCAATTTCAAACACAAATTTATAGTTGCAATGGATATATTTAAATCATTCACCTAACCTTATGGACCATTATCCTTATCCTATTTTCTTCTCACCTACATGCTAATTGCTATATTCTTAACTTTAAATGATCTTATCCTTACACATTTCATGTTCTTTTTCATTTACATCTTATGAGATATGATTTATGTTTACACTTTGATGCTTACATATTACACAATGTTTCTTCTTTACATACTTTATCTTTTGGTGACTTTTTCTTCTATGTCTTCACTATTGAGGGTATCTAATTATCCTTTAATACATGTCCTTACAAACTTACATTTCAAAATCTCACAAATTGATTTATATGCAATGTTATCTAAGTAAATTATCTCATGATTATTTATTTTTACATGATCATATCATTTACATATATTTATATCCTCTTCTCCAATTCTCTACATCCTACCTATGCAATGAATTGGAGTAAAGTGTATAATATCATTGATTCTCTTTGATGACTGTGATTAGAGTGATGAATATCCTCATTACAACTTCATGCTCATATCTATGAATAATGTTGTACCCAATGGATATGGATCCTACTATGCCTAACAAATATTTAAATCTCCTACTATGCCTAATTGTAATGTTCCCTTTTGAATAACTTTATGTTGGTGAGCCAAAATCCCATTTTTATTGTCTCCCATGGTCAAAGAGTGAAAATTCATTATTACTCTTCTTCCCCATGTGCCCATTGGATTTGAAAATTAATAAGGTCCCAAAAAAAATTAAGTTTTCATGTTGATGGAGTTTTGGACTTTCTTGTCCAAACATCCCTTTTCTTTGATCCTCACTTCTTTCCCTACCTTTTCAAAGAGTTGTAATTCCTCATATCAATATGCCTCACTCTTAAACCTTGATCCCCAATAATTAGTAAGAGCCAGGTGGTCAAGGCATATCAATATGCCTCACTCTTAAACCTTGATCCCCAATAATTAGTAAGAGCCAGGTGGTATCCTTGACCTCTAAACTTTGAAATTCTTGCCTTTTGTATTGCTCATTTCTACCTACCCATACATGACCAAGAGAGCCATTAATTACAATTTATGACTTAATGACCACACCATAAGATATTTTCCTACCCAAAAAGAAGTCAATTCACAAGGGAATATATTCACACGTGATTTCAAGAGAAGGATAAAGCAAGTCAACAATTCAAACCAATTCAAATAAAAGTAGGAAAAGTGGAACCATTTGTTGGAACACCACAATCAGTCATTTCCTTCATGGGCACAAATAATATGGTAGTTATATATGTGGCTACCCATGATTCATACATAGATTTGAACTATTATTTTGTTGGGATCTCTCATCAACCATCAATTCGAAGGATATCACAAGGATGGAAACATTTAGATAAAAAAGGGAGGCAACTATTTTCCAAACTAAAACCCTAGCATGTCATTGTTATAAGCACTATTATTCGAACAATCATATATGAGGGGGGAAATAACCCTTGTAGAAAATTAGAGTATGAAAATCCTCTAGTTTCCTAGGCATAACGAAAAAATCTATTTTACTTAGCGAGGAAATATCACACATTCAAGCTTCAAGATAATGAAGATTTAGTTGTATCCAATTAGCATGACATTGTTGTTGTCATGGCATCTAGTACTAAATTTAAAACTTCTTGTTGTAGATGTGTGATCATTATTTATGTCATTAGTGTATATTGTTACATTTATATTTATTATCATTGTCATAGCAACAATTATAATTTATTACAGTCTTATCAATGTAGAAAATACTCTACAACCTATTATGCATCTTCATATGGGTCTAATTTGTAACTTGGGTAATTTGTATTAATGCATAGATCATGTTTTTTGGTTTTGTGTAGATTTGGTTAAATTATATAAACCTAAAATCTCTTAGCTAACTTTGGAAGATTAGGGAAAAATATTTAAATCTATAGTCTACCTTTTAGTTATGAACCTAGCCAACAACATTAGGGTTTAATATTATTTATGAATGTGAAAATAAAATTTTGGGTTAGTCCTAGATTCAAGTGAAGTGCTAAATCAGAAATATTTTTGTATTAAGATAAGTTTTATAAAATTTAGGGTTTTACAAGTTTCGGTTCAAGTATTAAATGTGCACTATATCTGCCCTAAATGCAAAGGGATTTTTTATATATATTTTTACAAGGGTTTGGTAGAATATTTAATGCAAAAAAATAGCTCAATCTAAATTATTTTCCTAGTTTTTTATAGTGGTATTAGGGCTAGTTTTCTTGTCAACCTATGAATCATGGGATAATTCTAGGGTTTCCAAATAAAGGGGAATAATGTAGGTCATTTTATAGATGTTGGATACAAATACAGTATAGTCAAGATGAAATATAGAGTAACTAAGACATAATGAACACATTTGAAGAAGTGGCCAAGTTAATGAAGAAATACCATAATCAATTTGAAGTTGTGAGGGAAAATTTAACCTTTGAAAAGTATGTTGAGATGGAAAGGAAAAGTCAATTTTATAGGACGAGATAAAAAACTTCAATGGTAGAGAACTAAAGGGTGTGTGCAAGAAGTTGAGTCCTTTTTGGCCAAAAAGTGGAAGTGTTTTCCCTGATTTTCAGAATTTGTCACATTTGACCTTAAAATTTGAAGCACTTAGAGATGGAATCTTAAAAATGTCAATAATCATAAAATGTAGTACTCAGAGTCTAGTTTCCAAATATGTAATTTATTTTAATACCCAGATGATACAAATTCATTTTCAATAGGCGTTTATAAAAACCACTATTTAAAAGTAACTTTTTTTTTACCATACCATGCACATGTACGTCATCCATACTTTGACCTAAATAATCGTATTTTTCTAAATCCTTTTGGGAAAATATTTGTAACTCACTGAAACATGCTTTCGATATATTTTGTAATTTTTTATTGAATATTTTTTTATTAGTTTTTATTAGCCATATTTGTTGTTTTGAAAAATCGTCGTGTACATCACACATAAGATGACCTAAACTTATCATTTTTTTAAAAAAAATCATGAAATGAATTTTCTGATGTACACTTTCGTGCAATTTGTTCATCAAAAACTATTTTAATAAAAAGTTATTAAAATACTAAAAAACCCTGATATTTCAAGTTTATGGACTAGTTTCATCAAAAAATAATTGAAAAAAAAAAATTTAAAAATCAAATTGTAAAAAAAAATACATATTTGGAATCTACACTGTCTCATCTATAATCGGTTTTAATTTTTTCAAAAAAATTTGCAACAAAGGTCTTCAAACATATGTCCAAAGTCACTATTTTCTTGTGGCATTGACAGGACCTTCAACTTGCAAGTCAAACTAGGTCCATAGCTTAGGATCAGGTCCCCAAGCCTTTTCCTAAACAAAAAAACAAAGCAAAAACCTGACCAAAAAATCATATTTTGAAAAACGGGATCCCATTTTGAAAAATTGCCAAAAATAGAAAGTTTTCAAAACGAGATCCTATTTTGCAAAATGGTTAAAAAATGGATCTTGTTTTGCAAAACGGTCCATTTTTGGAAACTTTTCAAAATGGGATCCTATTTTGCAAAATGGTTAAAAAACAGATCTCATTTTGTAAAACGGGATCCGGATTTTTAAAAAACAGGATCCCGTTTTAATTTTAGGCTTAGGAACCTAAACCAAAATGGGATCCTGATTGCTAAAAAATCTTATCACAATTCATTTTTCATGATTTCAGGATTTTTTCTAAGGAAAAAAATTCCACCTTAGGTGGACTCAACTTCGTGCTTTCACCCTAGATTTCATTGGAAGAAGAGTTTGATAGACTATTCAAAGATTATCAAGAACACGTAGATGATTTCAAATCTACACAACCTTTTGAAGGTTTTTTAAGGGTGACAAGAAAATAAAAAGTCTATTTATATACCTAAGAAGGTTGAGAAAGGAATTAGAGGAATCAAAATAAAAAGAAGTCTCTAAGGAGGAGATCATTGAACATGGTAGAGAGAAAATACTCTTGCAAAATGATGGACATTTAGAACCAAAGACACAACTAAAACCAAAATATAAATGACTCTCAAAGATACTCTATTGTAGCAAATAAAAAGGAGACATGCACAATAAGGAACATAATGCACTTTCTCAAAAGACTACATCACCAATTATTATAGAGAAGATGAAGGAAGCTAGAAATGAGATGAGAAGATATAGACTTTACTTTGCATGCAAAGAATCTTGATAAGAAGAACACAAATGCTAAAGAATCAGAGGGGATACATTAGAGGAATGCCAAGCACCTAACAAGGAAGAAAGGGAAGGAACTTGAAGAAATCAATTCCATGCGAGAGTGATCTACAAGATAGACAAGTTGATGAGCATGAATCTTTGAGGGGCGTTTCAATTAAACCTTACTCTAATAATGTTTTTTTTTTAAGAATGAAAGTGCAACTACAAATATATCAAAAAACACCAAATATGCGATAGGAATAAACATATTGATTACAACTCTAGAAATATGGATGATAGTAGAAGTAGGGATTTATTGCATCATTTTCATATAATGATAACACAATATCCTTATATTAAGGATAAGTATCCCACCAATGATAAGCATATGAAGGGCACTAAAAAAAAATGGGATACATTCTCTCAATTACAATATTTCTCATGTATTATGGTGTGGAACACTAGTTTCATAACTAGAGGACTCTAAATAGAAATTATTATGGAACACACACAAATTGAAGCTTTTGAAGGGGTGAATCACATGGTCACTAATCAAATTTATATCATATGCACTTGGACATGCAATAAACCCTATGTATCCATGGATCAACATAAGGCATGTAATACAACATCTACTACAAGAATTGAAATATGTATAGGTGTAAATAGGTTTCAGTGGTGAGTTTCCACAAATGCATCAAAATGGGAAATTTAAGTTCATATTTGAAGGGAAGGATGTGGTAATAGGTGTATCTAATGGATCCATGATAGTAGTTACATATAAGAAGGCTAATTGTATAAGGTACATTGTTGGGCTATAAAATTGGTTATTGATGGTGGGAATACATATTACTTCATTCTCTAGATTATTACCATACATATTTCTCCAACATGCATTGGAATTAATTGAGATAAAATGACCAACATATGTTGGTTTGCAAGGAATACATTTTTTTTTATATGACTTGATAGACTCATTGATTTGTTAGTCATGTCATTCAAATGGACTAACATACCAACCTTTACACTCATGACTTTTAGTAAGGGAATTTAGTTTGGCGACCAGGGTGTAGGAAAATTTTCCTTTCTCTATATTGTGGGTAGGGTGTCTTATCTATTGGGTTCATCAAGTGCAAGTATTCCAACCTACACATTACTATTTGGAGGGAAAATTTGAGCAACATATGACTATTATAGCCATTTCCTAGCCCCCATACAATCTAATCCATGTTATTTCCCAAAGGGTACAACTTGGCATGTCATGATAAGAACTTGTAGAGGTCAAGGAAATAATTATAACAATTGTGTGCAAGTGTTTCTAATAAACTAAAATGGAAGGAAAACATACAACCATGCAAAGATTAAAAGAAAAAGAAAAACACTCAGATTAGGGCCTAAGGATGAATCTCAACTTTGCAAATGAAAATAAAAACCAAATGTTTTTTGAGCTTGATGGAATCATTTGCCCCTTTCAGTGAGTTGATTTGTGTGCTCCAATCTTCAAACCGACAGCATAACACCTATATTTTACATGATTTTGGTCACAAATATGGTTGCAAGATAGATTTGGATGGATTTTGGATGTGAATTTAGTTATGGTGAGTGTGAGAGAATGAGAGTTGAGAGCTTGAAATTTTTTGAATGTAGTGCGTGTAGATTGAAAATGGCTAAGTGTTTAGGGTAGTCATTAGGAGAGGAATAAAATAGAGGGATAGGATTAAAAGTAGGGAATGAGATCAATGGTTGAGATGCCTTGAGGCATCTCAATAGATGTGAGTATGGAATGTGTCATCCTAGGGAAAGGGAAGAGGGTGACACGGAAGTGAGGTGGAGGCCATGTGGAGGTACTTTCAAGTACCTTGGGAAGGGAAAAAGGGGTTATTTGTCCCATCCTCCCAAATCATGGGGAGGATGTGACAAGTGAGGAATTAAAAATTCCTCTTAAAATACTTCTAAGGATAATAAAAGGAATTACAAATTTCTTGGAAAGAGAGGTGAGGAATTAAAAATTCCTTTTAATTCCTCTAGGGACTTTGGGAGAATTGAATGAAACTTAAAATTCCATGTAGGCTCATGGAGGGAATAAATAGGAATTAAAAATTCCTAGGGAAGGGGAGATGACTTCTCCAAAAGGAGAAATCCTTAATGAGGGGGTTGACTTAGGTACATGCCATAATTGGAAATAGGCTTAGATTAGGATTAACATTAGATTAAGGTTGTGCAAATGATTAATTAAGATAATGGGGGGGTTAGGTTCCACTTTCCAATTATGGAGGATGTGACACTAATCAAGATTAGTAGTGTGCACATCCTAATCATGGATTAGACCAACTAATCAGGGTTAGAAGAGGATTATGGAGGATGTGACATTTGAAGAGAGAAAGGGAGAGTGAGTTAAAAATTTATTTTAATCCACATATGCTAAATGACTAGATTAAATAAATTAGTCTATTTATTTAATATAGAGAAGAGATATGAAAGGGTAAAGCATTTAATTAAATAATTAAATACTTTAGGGGAAATTAGGAAAATGAAAAACATTAATTAAATAATAGTGACATTATTTAATTAACATGAATGAGGAAGTGGGATGGACAAATTTAGATGTCAATATTTTTCCCCTCTTCAAACTATCGTTAAAATAATGATGTTTTAAAGAAAAATAAAATATAGGCGACTTGATAGAAGAAAATAAATGGTGAGATGCCCCAACATGGAGGAAAGGATATTGGGAAGAAATGGGTGAAATATGGAAGGATGATGCCCCCTCAAGAGGGCAGACGAGGAAAAAGGGGTGTCGAGTGACTTCTCGATAGAAGAAAAAGGAGGGTACTAGCAAGACCATGATGAAAAAGGATGAACAATTGTAAAGGAGTGGAGGAAAAAGGAGGTACAAGGTGCAAATGGGAGTAAAAAGAAGAAAATTAGGGTTTATGGGGATAAATTGGTGAGCTATAAATAGTAATTTAGGTGAGTTACTATTCATTTTTACCCTAAGCATTGGAGATCATAGAGAGCTAGGAGAGAAAAATTTTATGTGGAGGAGACATCCCACATTGCTTGGATGCAATTCGAACATGGTATTAGAGTGCAGATTAGCCCAACCAGGTACGCCCAAAAACTGAACTTTGTACTTTAATTTTTTGCATTTAATTTTGAGTTGAAGTTCATGACAGGGCAGACTCACCCATCATGAGAGGCATATTCGCTTATCAAGAGATTGGGAAATTGCATCTAGATGGGTGTTTCCACTAGGGATAGGGGGAGGAGTGATTGCACCTAAGGATAGTTGTATCTGTAAGGGTTGGGTCAAAGTGGATTCACCCATGAAAGGGGAAGAAGGGATGAGTAAATGCACTACATCCATAGGGGTTTATGCACTCTGGGATGGGTGGATGCACGAAGGTTGGTGTGGAGAAGATCTACCCCTAAAAGGAAAATGGGGGAAGGGAATATGTGTGAGCCCACAAGGCCAAATGTGTGAAGGCTATGGTGAAGGGGTGAATGCATGATCCTGCAGAGGCAAATGCGCATGGGTCATGGTGAAGGGGTGAATGTGTGAGCTTGTAGGGGAAAATGTACAATCCATGGGGAATGGGTGATTATGCAATGCATAGGGACGTATGCACAAATGAATGAGCATATGCACCAGTAGACGAATTTTCTCTGGGGATGGGAAGATGCACAAAAATGTACATCTAGGAAAATGGAAAAAAAAATGATAAAGGACCTCCAAATGAAGGAATCTAGCATTTTGGTTCGATGGATGTAGGATATAGACAGCCTAAGAACATGAGAAAAAAGGTCGATGGTTCTAAGGTTGTGTGAGCAGTTTAGGGGAGATGATTGGGTCACATTGGAGGTGATCAAACTGTCACATATGCCACTACTTCCTACTATTAGGGAACATAGGCCCATGCTGATGACATTGATGGAGCGATGGAGCTTAGAGACCTATACTTTTCTCCTCCCCATGGGGGAGATGATGGTTACATTGGAGGATGTATGGAGGATCTTGCAATTATGGATCTAAGGAGAGATTGTGGAGGGTGCCATGACACAATTAATTGAGAAAATATTACAGGAACTATTTGAGAGGACAAGCCTCCTATATAGAGGGATTCATCTCGATATAGATGGATGTTTAGGCTTAGTAGCTCTATTGCCACTATATCTATTGGGGTGATTAGTGAGATCCTCCTACCAAATAGGAGCAAGAGGTTTTTTAGTTTGATACTAGTGGAGGTAGTATTGGCGATGGTGGGTAGGCACACTGAGTATGCATAGGCAGCATGCATATTAGCACAACTTTACAGAGACATGCACCTAGTGTGCTACAAGGAGTGGTTTAGTGTCACCCATGTAACACTCCTACAGGTATGGTCCTAACAGCATATCAAGATTGTACAGCCAGTGATAGAGATGGTAGTGGCAAGGCGATAAAATGAGCCGATTTTGTTTGAGTATAGAGAGACTCTATATTATATAGAGATTAGGATTTTGGCTCATTGGAGATGTTTGATGGATGATTTGAGAGAGGAGCACATAGTATGGAGGCCATACCAAGTGTTCGACTTCCAAACATGGACCTAATGCGATAGGATGTTTATGAGGGTTATGTTCATGAGATGCTTCCTAATCAGAACAACAGTACATCATTGAGATGTATCGCCCAAACAAAGTGACTAGATAGGATTTGATAGGATATTCTTGAGCCAAAGGAGAGATATGCACAGTTGATCAAAGAGATGAGCAAGTGAGGATGATAGGTGACTCCTTAGAGGGTGAGGGCATCATGGGACCACTTTGAGGAGGCAGGGTGGGATTGGAGAGGGGGCTAGATGACCCAAGGGTTACACAAAGATATCCAAAGTAGTGGCAGGAGAGGAGGTCGGAGTGGGTGATTCTAGTAGAGAGATAAGCTTAGTCACCCTAAGAGGTACTAGTGGGAGAGGGGGAGGAGGGAGAGGCTAAGGAGGATGCCTTAAGATGGAGGGTGAGGTGGAAAATAGTGCGAGAGGAGGAGCATATAGTGGAGGAGATAGAGGAGGTGATAGAGGAGGTGGTGGAGGACGAGAGTGATGGGATGGAGAGGGAGGAGGAGGAGTTGTAGTGGGCGATTGTGTTAGACAGACCATAGCTAGGGGATGACTTGGCAGTGAGACTAGCAGCGACATAGCCTCATATAGCCCAGTTACAAAGGCTATTATAGTAAACACAAGATGATCTATAGATGAGGACTACAAAGTGTGACAACCTACAGGGGTAGGTAGAGAGACTGGAGGGTGCATGATAGGGGGATACAAGTACTATCATGGTTGAGTGTGATAGTCTATAGATGAAGATGTAGAGGCTATAGTGGATGGTGGACACACTGACAACTAAGAGGGATAACCTCAGGGAATAGGTAGACAGATTTCAAGGGGTCTTAGACACCATTACTGTAGAGTGAGACAGTCTACAATTGGCTCAGGAGGCATGGGAAAGGGGTCAAGAGAGAATCCAGGTAGATGTAGATAGAGATAGATATTAGAGAGAGAGGGATGTGGCTAGAGCATCAAGTATAGAGGGGGAAAACATGATTTGTGTTATCTAGGAGATGGCCTATTACAAGGCCCTATACTTTAGAGAGGTACCTCCAAAGTAGAGACAACCTTCATTCTCAGAGGTAGAGAGAGTGAGGCCAGAGAGATCAGGGAGGGTGGGGAGTTCCTATAGGATTGGATTCATGAGATCACCCCAATGCGAAGGAGGAGGTGGAGGAGAGGGATCAAGGTCACATTCGGACATAGCTAGCAGCGAGTAGATGGGAGGGGGTGGACACTGGGACCTAGTTTTGACAAGCGCATAGGTTATTTTGATGCAGCGGATATGTATAGTTCATGTACATATTTTTGATGATTCGGTGATTCATTATACTCAGATTGATTCATGACACATGATGTGTCACATGTATGTAGACTATTGTATTTTGATATGCATGTACATGGAATCTTGTATCATTTCATGGACATTATGGACTATTTTGATGGACATTATTATGAAATTTATTATGATATATATATATGACATGGATGGTGATTGTTGATTATTATGGATGTTCATGATGATGTATGTATGATGATGATTATGATATATGATATGTGTTATGTGTATGTGATGCATAGTGATGATTATGATGATTATGAGATGTGATACTAACTATTTATGATGTAGGATATGATGAATGTTTATGTATATGATGGAAAGGTTTTGTTGACTAATGTGTGTGATGCAGAATGGATGTAGATGCTTATATGTGATGGATTTTTTATTATGTGATGAATTTTAATGTATATTTACTATGATATGTTATGGATGTATAATGAAATGAAAATGGATGGATTTGTAATGTAATGAAATGAACCTGATGAAATCTAATGAAAGAGATGGTAAATGAGCCTAATGTAGATTAATACAACCTAATAGATAATGAACACAATACATGATGTTTAAAATTAGAGACTTTAAACAGTGAATGCATAGAAAATGCTAATGAAATGAAATAAAGATGATTAGAATAATAAATCTATATTATTCTAAACAACTTAAATGATAACGAAATAGAAATGGAAAATGGAAAAGGTGCTTAAAATAAAAAAATTATGCTATTGTAAATAACTTATATGATAATGAAATGAAATGATGATGCAAAATGGAAAAGATGCTTAAAATAAAAAATCTATGTTATTCTAAACAACTTTAAATGATAATGAAATGGTAATGCAACAATAATAAAATGCGAATGATGAAGGTATGATAGGTGAGTGTAGTGAACCTATCAAAGATGAATCAACCTAATGGGGAAATGGATGGGGGGATCTCATTTTCACAACCAAAATTCAATGTAGGAAAGAAAACGGTAGAAAAGGGGATGAAAATGATGAAAGGAAATGATAGACTATGGGATGGGAGATAGGGGAAATTATGACCAAAATCAAGCAATTTAATTTCTATGAATTATGATGCCATGTAGTGAGTGCTAAATTTAATATAGCATGTGATACTATGCACCAAGGTATGAGGAACCAAGGTGAATCTATATCCCATGCATAGGACTGACACAAAAATCAAAAGGGTTAGTCCAACATCTCACAAAGTCACAAAGGGCTTTGGTGGGGCCAATGATGGAAAACCACAAACACAAAGGATGCCCCAATGTAACAAAAGACCACAAGGATCTTGGTGGTTACTACACTAGACAATGAAGAAAACGTGATCACACAAAAAACCAAGATATGCCCCTAGTTCTACCAATCAAAGCACACCATGATATGATGGATCATGGCAACCTTGAGTAGGTATAGTAGGAAGCTCAAAAGATAAACAAAATGCAAAAGTACCACAAAATCACAACAAGTCTTAAATATCCTTTACCATGAGGACAATAGGTGGATGGGATTGATGTGGTCCGATGTGAGGAATAATATATCTTGTGAAGACCAAAGATGGATAGAATAGATTCTAGGATCAACATGATGTGGGATAATTAAAACAAATTGAAACCTTAGAGGGATAATAAGAAATTTTGTTAGGAACCAACTAGATAGAGACTCTTGGTAACATGAAAAAGAAAAGGATATATCCTAAAGGACATACCTAGGCCTCAGGGGCTCATTGATGATGGCCTTGCCTACATGAAAGCATAGAGGCAATGTAGTTCAACAAAGACAAAGGACAATGGAAAAAAAATGATGCATGACCTAATGGTGAGTAGATACAATGAAAAAACCTATATGGAGACACAAGACTGACCATATGTACACTATTTACAACCGATGAGGACCAACAAAATCCCAATTAACATTAGGATAGTGGGTTGGAAAACCAATTAGGATTTTGCAAGTACATTATGGATGAAGCTCAAGAATTGGGATGGTAAATATAATGCATCTAATGCTCAATAATAATATATCACACAATAGAAAATAGGATGGGGATGGATAGTGGATGTGACATGGATGGTGAGAATAGGATTTATGGGATGGATAAGGGGATGTGAAAATATGCAAGCAAATGTGATGCAAGGTAGATAATGGTTAATCCCTCTACGAATGGGGCTTTTTTCTGGGTTTTTACCAAATGTACTTATCCAAGGTGCCACCAAGGGTGGTTTTCATCATAGGATGATTTATTTCACTTTACTATTGACAATTTATTTATTTTTTTGACATTTTTTTTTTTTGTAATTTTTTGGATTTTTTACTTTTTTTGTATTTTTCTAGGTGGGGTAACTTGATTGACTCAAGTATGAAACCACTTGAGATGAATAATATTGATGGGCTCATCAAAGAGTTCCCCCTCAAGTGTAGTGAGTTGATATTCCTTAGAACCATATTTAGTTGTGATGACATAGGGACCCAACCAATTAGCCTCAAATTTTCCTTCCATTTCTTGATCATGCTAGGTACATTGGTTCTTCTTGAGAACAAGGTCACCAATATAGAATTGGTGAGGATAGACTTTCTTATGATAGCTTCTCTTAATTTGATGTTGATAGGCCTAAAGGTGATTATAATCATTGAGACACATGTCATCAAGAAGCTCCAATTAATTGAGATGGGCAACACGATACTCCTCATCATTGACTAGATTCTTCAAGGAAATGTGAAGTGATGGGAGTTCAATTTCAATTGGAAAGATGGAATTGGTACCATATACGAGGGAGTATGGAGTGGCATCAGTTGGGGTACGAATGGAAATAAGGTAGGCCCAAAGGGAAAAATTTAGATGGAGGTGCCAATCATGACCAGTTGCATTAACAAATTTCTTCAAGATTTTGAGCAAAGTTTTATTAGTTTCTTCAACCTGGCCATTACCTTGAGGGTAATAAGGTGTAGAACAATGATTTTGGATGTGGAATGTTTTGCATAATTGTCTCACATGTTGGTTCTTGAATGGATTTCCATTATTGGTTATGATGGTGGATGAAATACCATATCTGCAAAGAATATGGTATAGGATGAATTTTAAGATTTGAGTGTCGATAATGAGGGAGAGTGGAATTGCTTCCACCCACTTAGTAAAGTATTCAGTAGCGGTAATTGATTATCCATATTAATAGCTAGTTTTATCTTGTTTCTTTCATATCTTTTAAACACTTTAAGCTACTTATATCATATACATTCCTAAACTTATATACCATGTATATCTTTTATACCATCCAAACCATACTTTGATAAGTGGAAATTTGATTATGATATGATGATGTTTGTATGGATGAATGTGTGAATGTGTATGAAATTTAGTGTGAATCTATGTTTAATTTATTATTGGTAATGATATGCATGCTTTAGATGAAACTAACTCCTTGGAGCTAGAAGCATTGCAACCTACAACAACTAGAGAACTCAACTCACGACCAAAGGATTCCAGGCCGATTATAGGGGAGATTCCAAGAATGTTGGGAACATGACAGTTGTAGAAATGATGGAAGTGATCATTAGAGTGGTCAGTTGTGAGTCATAGAAAATTCAATAAGACGATGAAGGAAAGAAGAAGTTTGCAGTAATCAAGAATTTGATGTGACTATTTGCACGGAGCACGTCTCTGTCATGTAGTTAAAGCAGAGTTACAAACCTATTTGTATTCTTCTATCTTTTTTAGTTATAGTTTCAATTTACTTTATCTCTCTATTTCGAAGGAGAGTGGATATCTTCATTTAATTTCTATTTTTAGTCCTTATACAAATAAACCTCCTCCTAAACCTATATAGTTGGATCGGTGGTTGAGGATCAGATCTAGTTGGAAGATATGTTTTTATAGTGTAGAACCCCAATCCTAATACCTACAAAACACAATAAACAAACACATAGTTAGATCAAAATGCAAGTAAGAATTAAGATTCCCCATGAAATCCATTAATAATGCTCAAAATAGGAAGTAAAAATGAAGAACACAATGATAAACCAATGAAATCCTAATTAAGCAAACAAACTCTTGATCCCATGGGGGAATTGGTGTCAATTTGATGTGAAAATTGGCCCTTTCCCAACTCCAATGATGCAATATTGATGAGTGATGAAGAGTGATCCAATTTGTTAAAGATTCAAATATACTCCATGATGAAAAATCTGCATAACCTAGCTATAAATTTGATAAGATAGATGAAAATGATGATACTTGAAGATGAAATTGAGTATAATAAGTTTGCTCAAATTGTGGATGATCAAATGAGGAAAGAAGCCTCTTCTTTATAGAAAGACAAGATGGAGAAATGCTCAAAATGAAGCAATGTGGGACTAACTTTCAACCAATTGCCAAATTCCACTTGTCAAGATGTGAATGGGCAAAGGATGTGCACATTTTGATGAATGTTCCCATAAATGTAATTAGTTGAAATTTGAAATTAATGAAATGACAAGGTGGAGGGAGAGTCAAATGGAGTTATGTCCACTTGGCTCAAGGAAAAAGGACTTGTAAGATGAAATAAATGCCTTGTTGGAAGGACACATCTCATTTGGAGGGATTTTCAAATTTGGAAGAATATTCCCTCAAAGATGCCAAGTTGAGAGAAAATCAAGAATTAATAAATTAATTAAATTGATTTATTTGTGCAAGTGGGAAAAGCTAGAGGATGTGACATGGATTAAGATTAGATTTAATTGAGATTTGATTAAATAAGAGATTAGGTGATTTGACAATTTTGACTTAGATTTTAGGATTTAAATAAATCAAAGTTGAGAGGAGAATGATTTTAGACTTAGATAAATAAAGATTTTGATTTATTTAACTAAAGGGGATAATGTTAGATTAAATTAGATAGAGGTTTAATTTATTTAATTTAATAGAACTTTAGAGATTTAATTAAATAAAGTGAATTATTTAATTAAAATAGAGATAAAGAGATTAATCAAATGATTTATTTAATTAACAAGAAATAATGACTTAACTATATAAAATTGATTTATTTAATTAAGAGAAGAAAATCAATGAATTTAATCAAATAAGGGCTATTTGATCAAATGGTTAGATAGAGGGATGATTCAGGATGAAGCGGTGTTAGTTAAATCGGGATCAAGTGTGATTGGTATATTTTCCATGTCTACATTTTGCCCCTCTTTGAAGCAAAGTACTTGTTGCATTGGTTCAAACAATAAACTTGCCGAGATCAAAATTCAAAAATTCTCTAATTTTTTTAGATGCCCCACTGCTACCCCAGCAAGAAGAATTACGCTGGTATACTTCCCCCTTGAGAGATCGAGCGAAAAGGTTCAATTTGAGGGTCGATCTTGCGACAAAGAGGTTCAAGATTAGTTCAGCTTGAATGTTTGATGTAGACAAATTTGATGATGTAGACAATTCATCGTCCATGGGTAGCCTCATGTCTATTTTGATATATTACACACACTTGATCCTGGTCTGTACCATGACAGTTACATTATTGATGATATAAATGAGATGATTATGATGCTTATATGTAATGGATGATATGATGATGCATGGATGATATGGATGCACATGATATGATATGATGATGCTTTTATGATTATGCAAATGGATGATAAACGTATGGTTTATGAGATGCTTAGAATAACCAATCTATATTATGCAATGATGAAATGTAATGCATGTGAGATGATCAATGTGTCTTATATGATATGATATGATGAGCAGATGGTTTGTGGATGCAGGATGGATGCATTAGAAATGATTTATGATTAACTATCATGGTACCATGTTAGGGCGAAGGGAAGTAAGAAGAAAATAAGATGATGACAAGAGACACCAACAAGCCAACTTTATTAGAGATGATGATAATGATGATGATGATGATGATTTTCTTACCAGGAATTGGGATTTTAAAAGGGTCACTTACCTTATGTTTGATAACACACGTAGGCACAATGCATTGAGGTATAAAGAACTAGGATGGTGTCACACCTAATGTGATGGACTTTGACTTGATAATCAGATAGGAGTATCCTTGTTCACACCTGGCATATGAAACCTTATTTAAAATGTAGTTCAAATATTCTATACATCTCAGACCAAAACATAGAAAGGAAAGCCTTCCCATGTGGTCAACAAGATACCTAAAACATCCTCCCTTCACCCAAAACAAAGCATGCATGACCAAGGTTATATTACAAGAATATCCATCTAGCAAAACAACTAAAAAGATCATGATCGTTGCCCCATTTCTTTCTCTCTAAATCCCTTTTTTTAGACATCATCAAGAGGTCATCGAAATAAGCGCAAAAAGATACGCCAAAAGACAAAGATAAAGTAAACCAAACAAGTTAATGTTCTTCAATACAGCTAGCCAAGACTAAACTACGGTGATGCCTGATGTTGATGTCCATTGTAGGAAGGATGCATCCTAGAACATGATGATATCAGATGATTGATTTGGGATTGATTGGATGATAAGCTATCAATGTGAAGAGTTGACTAACTTGTTTATGTATTGACCTAGACTTGAGACCTTGATGTTTGAGTTTTCACTTTTGATCTGCTAGACTTGTTTCCAACTGTTTAACCAAAGGTTGGGGATGATGATTGATTTATTGTGAGTGATGTTTATTGCGGGTGAAAGCGAGATGAGATGGATGGATTTTTTCAAATATTTGGATGTTTTTGGAGTTTTATGAACTATTTTGAGGTTGTTTTTGGTATTTTCAAGATTTTATAAATGTTTTGATTTTCAAATTTTTAAATGTTTTAGGGTTTTCTGAGATTTTGACCTAGAGACTAACCTAAAGACCTATCCTAGGGGCCTCATGGGCTAATCAATAGATTAGCCTTGCTTACGTTATACACAGAGACCACGTAGTTCGACTGACACAAACTCGATTATTGATGAGATATAAACAAATGGACTACCATTTTATTATGACAGACTCCTAAAGGACTAACCTAAGTGTCTCGGGGGATGTTCAAAGATCAACCTTTCCTACGTTCAAGGCTCAAAGACCCGTAGTTCAACAAGACGACTCTATTTTTGACTTTTTGACTTTTGACCTGTTTTTGGATTTTGATATGATTTGAATGTTTTGGGATTTTTGTGATGATTTTTTCGATGTTTTTGTATTTTTTTTATTTTTTTATTTTTAATTTTTTTTAATTTTGGGATTTCAAGAACATACACGAATCTAATCTGATAAGGACATGCCCCCAGCATGATGCAATAAACTACTCTAATATAGGCAGGACAAACTGACCTTTGGAATGGGTCAAGTAGTATTAGGAGGGATCATGATCTGAACACAGGACCAAGCTATGATGTAGATGTGATAGATGATAGATGGAGATATGGAATGTGATGGATGATGATGCAAAACAAGCTGTGAAGTTCCTAGTGGATAGAAAGTGCTTATTTACACAAGGTGCTTGTTTTCCAGGTTTTCACCAAGGTACTTGCCCAAAGCGCCACCGAAGTGGTTTTCACTAGAGGACGATTTTTTCTCTTTACTATTTTTTAATCCTTTTTTCTAATTTTTTTGGAATTTTTTTTGTTTTTTTAAATTTTTGTTGTCACCAAGATGCCTATTTTCTAGGTTTTCATTAGGGTAAAAAAATTTTAAGGACATTTTTTTATTTTTTTTATTTTTTGGTTTTATACCTTGAAAGATTTAGGCATAAATTTTTTTGAGATGGGAGCTATTCATGGGCTCTTGCAGAGGTTCCTCTTTGGGTGTTGATAACTGATATGCCCCTGACTTATAGCTCGCTATGATAATGAATGGTCCCAACTAGGTGGGTTCAAATTTTCCTTTGTCGTTTGGATTTGGAATGTTCTTATGATTCTCCTTTAGGACAAGTTCTCTGGCCTGAAAGGTCCTGCTCCCGATCTTCTTGTTATAGCTCCTCTTGAGTCAGTTTTGATAGACCTGCAGATGATTCAATGCTTCCATACATCGCTCATCAAGTAGCTCCAGCTCATTCAATCTTAATACTTGGTATTCTTCATCCGTGATGAGGTTTTGCAGTGATATTCTTAGTGAGAGAAGCTCGATCTTGATGGATAATATGGATTTTGATCCGTAGACCAAGGAGAATGGTGTGGCACATGTGGGTGTGCGGATGTTGGTCTGATAGGCCCAGAGGGAGAGATTTAGCTACAGATTCCAGTCATGACCTGTGTCATTGACTATCTTTTTGAGGATTTTTAAAATGGTTTTATTGGTAGCTTCTGCTTGACCATTGCCTTGGGGATAATATGGAGTGGAAAAGTGATGTTGGATTTTGAATTTTTCGAAAAGGTCACGAACATCTTGATTCTTGAAAGGTGTCCCATTATTTGAGATAATATCTACTTTCCAATGATATATGTCATGGGGATGGCTTCCACCCACTTGGTGAAGTACTCGGTGGCGGTAATGATAAACTTATGGCCACTAGATGAGGTGGGGGTGATTTTTCCCATGAGATCAAACCCCCACTGCAAAAAGGTCCATGGTGTGACAATAGGATGGAGCTCTTGAGTTGGTGCATGGATGAGGTCCCCATGTTGTTGACATTGTAGACATCTTTTGACGTAGTCATGCGCTTCTCTTTGCATAGTAGGCCAATAATACCCCGTCCTCAACAATTTCTTGGCCAAGGTGATTCCACTTGAGTACGAACCACATATGTCGTTATGTACCTCAATTAAGGTAGTCAATGCCTCTTCAGCATTTAAGTAGCATAGTAAGGTTCCTTCTATGCTCCTACGGTAAAGGGTATTTCCTAGGATGACAAATCAGGATGCTTTCTTGACAAAGGTTTTCTTAAGTTTTGAGGTTATGTTAGTTGGGAGGACTCCTATTCTTGGATAATTGTATATTTCGTGGTACCAAGGACGATTTCGCACATGTATTCTGACTTCAGTACCTCAAATGTAGGCACGAGAAGCTGCTCTACCAGGAATTCATGCTTTGGGACATTGCGAGGGATATCCAATAGGGATCTAATTATCGCCATGGCATTTGTTGCTCTGTTGTTTTCTCTAGGTATCTACTCAAATGTGATCTCGATGAAGGACTCATTAAGACTTTCCACCAATTTCTTGTATGGAGTTAGTTTGTCGTCCTTAGTCTGGTACTCATCATTCACTTGATTGATTATCAGCTGTGAATCCCCATACACCTTGAGAGCCATGATATGCCACTACACTACTATTCTGAGTCCTATGGTTAGAGCCTCATATTCTGTGATATTGTTTGTGTAGGGAAATGCCAATTTGTAAGACCTTGGTATGCAGTTTCCCTTTGGAGTGATGAAAAATACTCTGACTCCTAATCCATGTTGTCTGTAGGAGCCATCAAAGTACAACTTCCAGTGGTTTTCTATGTTCAGGTTGAAGATGGATTCATCAGGGAACTCTAAAATTAGCGGATTCTTTGAATACATTGGTGCTTCGGCTAGTTGATCTTTAATGGCTTGCCCCTTGATGGATTTATGCTTTACATACTCAATGTCATATTTTGATAGGATCATGACCCACTTGGGCATCCTTCCTATGAGCACCACCTTGGAAAGAAGATATTTGAGTGGGTCAATCTTGGCAATGAGTTTAATTTTGTGTGTCAACATTTAATGTCTGAACTTCCCTGAGGCAAACACCACTGCTACACAAGATTTTTCAATGAAGGAATAGTTCAACTCATTCCCTACTATGGTCTGATTGAAGTAGTAGATGGCTCTCTCTATTTCATTTTCATCGTATTGAGCTAGGAGAGCACTAAGAGTTTTCGTTGTTGTTGAAATGTAGAGGATTAGAGGCTTTCTTGGGATTGGTGGCATAAGCACTAGAGGTGTGAGCAAATATTTTTTGATTTTGTTAAATTCCTGATCGCACTTGTCATCCCACTTGTACGCTACCCCCTTGTGGAGTAGGTAAGAATATGGGATTGATTTGTCCACTAATTGAGCTATGAACCGACGGATGGACTGGAGCCTACCTTGTAGGCCTCTTAGCTGCTTCAATGTCTTGGGTGCCTCCATCTCGAGGATTTCCTTTACCTTAGTGGGATCTATTTCAATTCCTCTCATAGACACAATATATCCCAACAGTTTCCTTGGTTGTAAGCCAAAGATGCACTTCTTTGGATTAAGGTGGACCTTGTATTCCTCCAGTCTATCGAAGATGGCACTCAATGTTTCTATGTGGTCCCTTCTCTTTCTAGATTTTTCCAATATGTCGTCAACATAATCTTCCACAGTCTTATGGATCATGTCATGAAATATTAAGGTCATTTCTCTCTGATATATTGCTCCAACATTCTTTAGACCAAATGGCATCATGTTCTAGCAATATGTCCCCCATGGACAAGAAAAAGCCATTTTATGTTGATCCTCCTTAGCTATCATGATTCGGTTATACCCAGAGAATCCGTCCATCAGTGAAAGCATTTCATGTCCCGCGGTCATGTCTACGATCATATCAATGTTGGGAAGCGGGAAGTCATCTTTGGGACATGCCTTGTTCAGGTCTATGAAGTTTGTGCAGATACGGATGCCCCCATCTGGTTTTGAAATAGGAACCAGATTTGATACCCACTCTGTATAGTCGATTGGTCATATGAACCCTACATCAAGTAGCTTCTTCAATTCCATTTTGACTAACAAGGCTATCTGGGGATGCATTTCCCTGAGCTTTTTTTTGATAGGCTTTGCTTCAAGGTAGACTACTAGAGGTGGACCACTATCTCCAAATCAATCCCAGGCATGTCGACATAGCTCCATGCAAAATTGACTTGTCTCTCCCTTAAGAAAGCAGCTAGGAGCTCATGTTCTTCCGACATCAATGATTCTACATAGAATGTGATATGCGGAGTTTTATTTGTTCCTAAGTTGACTGAGTTTCACTTCTCGGCTAGAACCGCTGACTTTTCCTAATGTAGAGCACTGAGGGGAAGATTGAATCCTTCATCCTCAGGTGCCTCAAAGAGGTTTTCACCATTGGATACGTCCTTTTTTTTACTATTTTAGGGCCAGAGAGTGCCATAAGTGTGGTTTTCACTCAAAGACCTTGAGATTATTCTCAATTTTTTGCTTTTGCAACTAAAGGATTCAATCGTCTCCCCGTAGTAAGCTTGTGTGTCCAGAATGATATCAAACCCAACCTTATGATCTCCACATGGTATCGTGTTCCCATGAATTCTGAAGAGTGCTTCATCATTTTTTAAAGTGTCTAGAACTAGTGGTCCTCGTTGGTTGTAATCGATGAGTTGGGGGTATACTAGGTCGATTTCATGTTTTTGACTGGTTGACTCGAATGATATGGTACTAATCATGAGAAGGGTGGTGTCATCGAAAAGCATAGGTAGGTTGGTTATGGGATCTTCATCATCACTACTGCTGTAGACATCGGTTATGTCAAATGTGAAATTATCTAAGGGTAGACCAGTGGATACAGGTAATTGAAGGGCGGTTGTCATTTGCTGAGGAGTTTTGACCTTCTTAACCAGGGGATTTCAGCCATGTATGGTTATACTCTGAGGGGTACATCCGAGGCCAAGATTTTTCATTTGCGTCTCAGGAATGATGGGTATTAGAAACCCATTGTCATTTTTTCCAAGATTTTTGTTTCTATCATAGCCCATGGTGAGCATCATTTGCAAGCCTTTACTACTATCATCCACAGGTAGATCGGTTGTCGGTCTATTGTCTTGGTATAGGAGATGGGATGGATCTTCTTCTATTACTTCGCGCCCAAGATCTCCCCAACTTGTGAAGCTAGAAGATCTTGTGAAGGTTTGGGATGAAGAGGTTTGGGATGAAGAGGCATCATTTGATTGTGGTCGTCCTCGTGACCTAGGAGATTGTGGTAACTCTCCTACCACAAAAGCATTCTTTGGAATTGTATAGTGTCCACATCCATTGTCTTGAATTATGACATTGATATCGAAGATGGTGGGTGTCTTTGTCACAGAAGTGGAGGCGAGAGTAGCTGGACTAATATACATAGTTGACGGGCCTTCATCATTTTTTGGTACTTGGGGGATTTTTTAATATCTTGCCTCTAGGCTCTTGCAATAAGAGAATGGTTCGGGATCCCCATGGATAGTGACCTCTTGGCCTTGGTATGTGAATTTGACACATTGGTGGAAAGTTGATGCCACTGCTTGCATTGCATGGATCCATGGACGCCCTAGGAGAATGTTGTAAGGAAAATCAAGGTCTGGGACCTGATAGGTAGTTTCCATAATTGTTGGTCCTACTTGAATAGGTATTTGAATAGTACCTTGAGACACTCTTTCTTGATCATCGTACGCCCTTATTGTGATGCATTCTCCATTTTCAATGGAATCCTATGAAATTTTCATATTCTTTATGAGCTTGAGGGAACAAATGTTTAAACCTGCACCTCCATCCACCAAGACTCTTGACTTTGTTCTCATGCACCAGGACTTCCAGATGGAGTTCACGATTGTGAGATGGTTGAGCGGGAAAGTCTTGATTGTAGAATGTAAGAATATTTGGGGTAATGATGTTCCCAAACATAGCTTGGAATTGTTTAGGATCAAGATCCACAGAGACAGTGGATGAAGCCAATGCTTCCTCAAGGATTTTTTGTGGGCTGATGAAATTCTCAGCAACTCCATGATGGAGATCTGTGTTGGGGTTCTTTGCAATTGGTCAATGACATTATAGCCATTGGGAACAGATCTTGGGTTGGAAGTGGGTGCTCTGTTTGGCTGAGATGACCCTGCAATGGTGATTTTTCTACCTCTTGTGGTGACTCCACAATCATCCTGGGCTCCTTTGATGATGATAGTAGCGCAATATTTATCTAGGGATGTGACGACATGGTCGTATACATGATTCACACTTTTGAAGGTACCCTTTCCCTTATCATTACTATTGTTCCCTTTGTTGTTATGATTGAGCATCAGATTCATGTAGATCTTGAGGTTTTCATTTCATGTCGGTCATTCCACATTTATTATTTTATCGTCAATAAGCTCTTGAATCAGGTTTTTCAACCTCATACAACTAGTAGTTGTGTGTCCCTTGATCTTGTGGAAATCACAAAGGTGATTTTCGTTATACCATGGCAGTTTCACCAAAGGCTCTTGATAATTTTCATAGGTGGGGATTGTGATGAGTTTTTCTGCCACCAGCCTCTTCATGATGGATTCAGCCAATTCCCCAAGGGTTGTGTACTTCCGCTTGGAGGATTTTTTATTTCATTGGGGTGGCCCCCTTTAATCATTCACATTGTTGACTGTTTGATTGTTTGGTTGTTGAGTCACAATGTTAGCTTGACGATTGTTCTGATGGTTGTTTTGGGGTTGTTGTTGGGGTACTGGTGTGTTTCGTCAAGGGGCACTGATGACAACTTTGGTGTCGATAACTCCATCATTGGTAATGTTTCTATTTTTCACCCATGTGTGAGGTTTGTCATTATAACTGGTGGATGGGCAATTGTTTTGTTGTTTAGGATATGCGGGTGACCCTCCTTGTGCAATAAGGGCTTGTTCAATGTTAAGTGCCTTGGAGTTCAATTGGTCATACGTGGTGATTCCTTGCACTTTGAGATGGAATGCCAAGGTTCCCTCCAGATTTGAGATGATGGTGCAAACTTGTTCTTCTAGCATGACCCATTTTCTCCTATTGGCCTTGGATCACCATCGTTGTAGGAAGGAAGCAAATGATTCATTTTTTCCTTGCTTAAGAGATGATAGTTCCTCTAGACTGACATCCATTTTTTGATGAATGCGTCTACTATCTCTTGGAACTTATTGATGCTAGGAGGGAGGCGAGAGAACCACTCCATGGTGTGGCAAGCCAAACTCCTAGGAAATAGCCACATCAAATATGTATCGTCGTATGTGACTTCCATGTAATGCATCTAGAATTCCCTAATGTGATCTTCAGGGTTTCCCGTTCCATGGTATTTATCAAATTTGGGGATTTCAAATCCCTTTGGGAACGGTTTCATTGCAAGACTCCTATCAAAAGGATAAGGACACAAGTTGTTGGGTGTTTTCTTGGTTTTCCCTAACTGAAGATCAAGCACTTGTTGCGAGAGCAACCTGATTTGTGTTGTCACATCGTTTTGTGGATTAGGGGGTGGAGTGAAGGTGTTTTGTGGTGGTTCAATTGTTGGCGGGATGGGTGGATTGGTTGGTGTGTTGATGGCTGGTGCTTGCATGTTTTTCTATTCCAAGTATGCTTGCAGTTGTTGTACCAACAACGCTTATTGGTTGTCTTGTTGTTGTTGCACTAATAGTGCATGTTGTTGAGCTTCTTCTTCTTCTTGTTGTTGTACCAGCAACGCTTGTTGTTGGGCTGCTAATCGGGTTGCTTCTTGCTACTCTTGGTATTGTTTCAGCGCTTGTTGGGTTGCTTGTTGTTGGGTTGCTTGTTGTTGTGAGAGGTATTGTGCTTGTGCCCGTGTTTGCACTTGTGCTTGGGCATGTTTTTGTTGAGCTTGGTATTGGGCTCGAGCTTGTGCTTGTGCCTAAGCTTGGGCTTGTGCTTGTTGGGCAACTTGTGCAATCTGTGTGGCTTGGACAGCTTGAGCAGCTTGGGCAGCTTGAGCGGCTTGCTGTGCAACTAATTGTGTTTGCGCTTGTTGAGCGGCTAGCTGTGCAGCTTGTTAGTTTTTTATTTTTTGTAGTGTCTTTTGATAGGAAGCTTTTTGTGCAGCTTGCAACACAACTTTGTATTGGTTTGATGTGTTTGAGTTTGGTGGTAGTGATGGTGGAGGTGGGTTTGAACAGAATGGTGCTCGTTGTGGTGATGAGAGGCACCATTGTATTAATGATTGGGATTTGGGTGGTGGATGGTGCAATAAATATTCTTGGTCCTTGAGAGACCATGTTTTGAGATATTTGGGGGATGGTTGATGATGTAATGGTGGTGGCTTGCATTATTGGAATGGTTTCCATCTTTTGTTGCAATGTCGATGACAAGATGGGAGGATTCGATATGATATTTTGATTGATGATCAGAGGGTTGATTTGATTTTGTTGATTGATGTTTGTTAAATGGGGAAGCCCTAAACCAAGAGGTGATGTGGATATTGATGGCAAGGGTTGAAGTGGTGGAAAAGTGAGTGGCATACCCCCTTGAGGAAATGATGGAGATGTAGGTTCAAAGATGCCCCATGGTCCAAATAAGTCACCTTCTCCTTGTGAGGTTATGGGGAGAGAAGTTTGAGGTGTTGCATGGAATGATGATGATGGGTCATCAGGATCATGAAAGGTGAGGGGGACATATGGATGTGATGGATTTTTGGGTACGGATTTCCCCAAGATGGTGTTTGCATCCAAATCTTGATTGTTCACGAGGGGGTGTGTTTTTAGTGCATTTAGAAATGTGCTTCCCTTGTTAACAATGGGTTGAGTTGGAGCAATGGATGATGTAATTTGGGGGATGGGTTGAGTGATGCTTTGGAATGGAAGTGTGGATGAAATTTGGGGTATGGATGAAATTGGAGGCATGACCCCAAAAGGTGATTCCACAATGGTGCTCACATCAAAATCAGAAGGGAGTTTAGCGCCTTGTTTTTCTAATTCAAGCATGTATTGTGAGGGATTGAGTCTCATCGTGATGTTGATAATTCTATGATTCTCAGGATTTTGGACCATTTCGACAATCTCATCTTGTGTCATTCTGAAGGAATTATTGGTGATATCCTCTACTTGACCTTCCTCTTGAGGATTTTGTGATGATGAAGGAAAGTTAGTTAAAGGATTGTTTGATCCAACGGGATTCATTTCGAAATTGGTTTGACTTAGGTCACTTGAAGTGGATGTTTCTTTGTTGGCTTCCATGTTCCTCTTGTGTTGAGATCTAGTTTGAACCATAAAATGAGGTTCAAAAGAGAAGATCTAGGATGATTAAGGATTAAAGGTGAAATGATGAAGTGTGTGAAAGATGAATGAAATGGATGGTTGAACTCTTAGAAGATCTTGAGGGGATGCTATACTTTTGGGACTTTTTTGGATTCGGATTTTTTTTGGATTTTGATTTGATTTAGGATTCTTGGATTTTTGGATTCGACCTTGACTTGGTTTTGTATTTTTTTTATTTTGGATAATGAAAAAATAGATCCCAAGATGTTGGATGTTATCTTTGGGATAGAATTGCTCACAAGAGGATAATTTGACTAAGTGTAGGGAGAAGGATGCATCTACCCACACCTAACCAAACAAGATGACAATTCAACTAAGCATATGGAGAAGGATGCATCTACATATACCTAGCTAAACAAGATGATTTGATGATAATTTAACTAAGCATATGAAGAAGGATGCATCTACATAGACCTAGCTAAACAATATTGATTTTGATGTTTGATTCAAGGATTTTATTTCAAGGATTTTTTATTCATGGATTTTCCAAACTAGCATAAAGGATGATTTCAAGATTTTCAAGAGTTGGTGGGATGATTTTGGTTGATGTTTGAAAGATGGATGAAAGTTTTGATTTGATCCTATGTGTACCTAAAGAGACTCTTGTTTACAAGACCTCAGTTTTGAAGAACATGCTTTACTCTAAACAAGATGCTCAAATTCCCAAAAAAGATTTGGATTTTGAAAATAATAGAACAAGTACAAATTGGGATTGTTTCTTGAAGCTCTTCTGTAAAAGTTGAAAAGTAATCTTTGTCTGAATTCGTAGAGTGTTGAGAGACGCTTTTGATGTTTTTTTGGACTAAGAGCTTTTGACTTTGGTTTCCGGATTTTGATCTTGCGTGAAATCATTTGAGACACATGTATGGGGTTCAATTGTTCTTAGTTTTTCTTAGTGACTTCTTTTTACCACAAACAATTCTTGATTAGCTTTTGAAACTAGATGTCCAATGTCTTGACTTCTTCTTATCCCACAAAGTACATTATGTGGAACTTTGATGAAATCAAGGCAAAATTTACCTATTGTTGACTTTAGCAAGAAAATTGAGATATAAATCCAAGTGTTTAGAAACCTCTAAGGACGGAATCCCAAGGGCAAGCAATAACATATGAATTTTGTCAATGGTATTTGCTTCCTAAAGGGTTTGAAGTTTGATGATAATGTTGAATGTTTGTTTCCAAATGTTTATGAACTAGAAAAGTGTTTTGTTTCCAAGAACATGCACAACCCTATGGATATGAAAGACTATATTTTTTGAATCCCCACTTGGACAAGTCCAACTACACCTACTTTTAGTGAATGGTTAGATGCTTGACCCCACTGGCTCCCCTCCACGGCACTCACTTATACGGGGCAGCCAAGCATCAGTACACATGAAACTCCCATGGAATACTTTCCATTTCTACTACAAGCCATAAAAGTGTGGGGTGGCTTCAGAACGACCGTTCTTGCACCAACAAATATATCAAGGATTTTGGCCTTTTCTAAACAAGGGTTTTAATATGGAATTTTCATTCATGGGGGATCACCTATTCGGTGAGAGACCATTGTTTCCCTTCTCGTCAAGATGACCATCGTGATTCTTGCCTTTCAACAAGAACCCACACTTATATACCGGTTGGAAGTCACTTGGATTTAGCGTGTTGCCGGTTGGGTCGTTCCCTTGGGTGGTTACTTTTTCCTACAAGGCAGGCCCTCTAAGATAAACAAAAGTGAGCAAACATATTCATAGTTCGATCAATATTTGTTGAGAAACAAAGAGAGAACACACGCGATATGTTCCACTCACACTCGCAAGATTTGTTCAATTTTAAAGTCAAAATTTAAGTGTGTGGGTAATCACTTATGCAACTTAATGTCACAAAAAGGCCTTTTGATTTTCAAGATCATCGTGAGGCGTGAGAGAAGTGCATACATCCTTTTGATGATATTACTTTGAGTAAGTAATTACAAAACAAAGAAGCACTTGTTAATTATAAATCCACAAAGCAATGAGTTGATTCTTTTTAAAGCACCAAAAATGAAACATGGAGATTGCCTTGTTCAATTGTTAATCCTCAAACCAAATCTAGTGAGTTTTTCCTAAAGTTCTTTTTAAGCCCTTTGAAGCAAAAATTGAAAGCCTTTGTAGTGTTCTTTTTAGAGCCCAAAATAAATTTAGTATGTCCTAAGCACATGAAAAGAAACAAATCCTTAAGAGAGATTATGAATTCTCTAAGAGTGTTCAACAAACACTAAAGTGTTAAAAAACACTTGATATCATGAGATGATGATGTCATTATGAAACTTCCACTAGGTTTCTTTTCTCCACCTTTGATTAAGCCAACCTACAAAAACCAGTTAGAACTGCAAAATAGAGGTCAGGAAAGCAACTAATAACCCAGATGATCAAAATTTTAAAAAAAGCACATGTCATAAAAAAATTGAAATTTCACTTTTTACTTCAATCTAGCAGTGGATTCTGCACAGGCGGTGCAATTTGAGGAACCTAGCAGTGCTATATGGTGCTGCTAATTCTGCAAGCGATGCTCTGTAGCAAAACATAGAGCATGATTGTGTCAAACTTTTACCCAGCGGTGCAGTTTGGAGTTTAAAAAAGTCAGCAACCTTGAATTGACCCATCGATGGAGTTAGAACTTTTGAATTTTGGGTGGGAAAGACAAAGTGACATGGTTTGAAGTTTGAAGCAGTGTTGTATGGCAACGCTGGACTGCTAGTGGTTTTGTATGGCGACACTGGATTGATAGCGGTGCAGTTCCCTGTAGACACAAAAATAGAAAAAAGCACAAAATTTTTGATAAAAATGTGATTTAAACTTGAGATTTTCCCTCCTAGTGCCAAATGTAGAACCTCAATCCTAATACCTGCAAAACACAATAAACAAACACATAGATCAAAATGCAAGTAAAAATTAAGATTCCCCATGAAATCCATTAACAATGCTCAAAATAGGAAGTAAAAATGAAGAACACAATGATAAACCAATGAAATCCTAATTAAGCAAGCAAACTCTTGATCCCATGGGGGAATTCGTGCCAATTTGGTGTGAAAATTGGCCCTTTCCCAACTCCAATGATGCAATGTTGATGAGTGATGAAGAGTGATCCACTTTGTTGAAGATTCAAATATGCTCCATGATGAAAAATCTGCATAACCTAGCTATAAACTTGATAAGATAGATGAAAATGATGATGATTGAAGATGAAAATGAGTATAATAAGTTTTCTCAAATTGTGGATGATCAAATGATAGAAGCCTCTTATTTATAGAAAGACAAGATGGAGAAATGCCCAAAATGAAGCAATGTGGGACTAACTTTCAACCTATGGCCAAATGCCACTTGTCAAGATGTGAATGAGAAAAGGATGTGCACATTTTGATGAATGTGCCCATAAATGCAATTAGTTGAAATTTTAAATTAGTGAAATGACAAGGTGTTGGGAGAGTCAAATGGAGTTATGGCCACTTGGCTCAAGGCAAAAGGACTTGTAAGATGAAATAAATGCCTTGTTGGAAAGACACATCCCATTTGGAGGGATTTTCAAATTTGGAAGAATATTCCCTCAAAGATGCCAAGTTGAGAGAAAATGAAGATTTAATAAATTAATTAAATTGATTTATTTGTGCAAGTGGAAAAAGCTAGAGGATTTGACATGGATTAAGATTAGATTTAATTAGGATTTGATTAAATAAGAGGAGATTAGGTAATTTGACAATTTTGACTTAGATTTTAGGATTTAAAAAAATCAAAGTTGAGAGGAGAATGATTTTAGACTTAGTTAAATAAAGATTTTGATTTATTTAACTAAAGGGGATGATGTTAGATTAAATTAGATAGAGGTTTAATTTATTTAATTTAATAGAAGAACTTTAGAGATTTAATTAAATAAAGTGAATTATTTAATTAAAATAGAGATAAAGGGATTAATCAAATGATTTATTCAATTAACGAGAAATAATGACTTAACTATATAAAATTGATTTATTTAATTAAGAGAGGAAAATCGATGAATTTAATCAAATAAGGGTTGTTTGATTAAATGGTTAGATAGAGGGATGATTCAGGATGAAGTGGTGTTAGTTAAATCAGGATCAGGTGTGATTGGTATATTTTCCATGTCTATAGATAGTTATATTTTTGTTTCACAAATAAAATCTTTGTTAGTTTTCCATTATGTGTTTATGAATGAGAAATCTATGAAGATTCCTATGAGATTGTAGAGTTTAGTTAAATGCAATAAAGATGCTCCAGTGTAATGTTATGGTTATTTGAATCAAATAGCACATATTTGGTTTCTCTTGTGGGTACAACTTGAGCAAGGACCACTCAAGGTACTAACCTTCATTTTTGTTTCCAATTCATATGTTTATATAATTAAATTCATTCCAATAGATTATTCATTGCATGTACATGAATGATACTCAGTCTCATGCTTTAAGTTCTGTAATGCATCATTGAGTCATCCTCTAGAGTGATTCAAGTAGTTTGAAGTAAGAATTAGAAGTGCTAGTGAAATTGTAGAGTTCAGTCTTAGCAGTTCACAATTACAGTGTTAAGTTGAAGGTACCTGCAACATTAGTAGCAGATTAAGTTATTTCCCCTATTTTGTAGTTTATGCTTTATTTTTCATTTCCAATCTTTACTATTTTCTTGCACATGTGTAAACCACCTATACTTGATGATATAGGTTGTGTAGATTATATGAATGCACATACAATTCCAACATCATCAAAATCTTATGAAGCCCTGGTTGATAATTTAATGGAGTCTTTGAAAGGTTTTAGTGGACTGTTCAATTAGGAATCCTTCCTCTGAACTATTTTGTCTAACACCAAGTTGACTGGACATTAGTGAGGCCTTACATTTTTAGCATCATTTTTAGGGATGGTGCTACATTCAAGATTCTTCTATGTTATTTCAAAGCTTTCATAGTTAGAATTTTATCTTCAATATTAGGGTAATTAGGATTTAGCTATCAATACAAAAAGTCTTTACTACCAATGTGTAGGAGCCATTGATCCAAAGATTCACAACTATTGTATGTGGAGGTGGTGAGATGCTCTATGAAGATTTATCCCCTCAACACACAAAAATTTAGAGGATACTAGTGAACATAGTGAGGGTATTCTTGAAAAGGAATCATCCCTAACACATGTTAGATACAAAGGATACTTCCCATACACATATCATCACCATGGGTGATGTTGTAGTAGAAGACCCACCAGAGCATGTAACCTTTGAGTTCTCCATTTCCAACCAAGAGAGAGCAACTAAACTAAAGAACATACCTCCTTCAGCATTACCTGTCTTCTATGGGTTGGTCAAGGAGGACCTAGATACATTCTTATTTGAGTTTGATGTGTTGTACAAAAGTTATTATTATAATACAAATACACATAGGCTCAAATTATTTCCAGCAACCTTGAAGGATGTTTCTCTAAGATGGTT
This sequence comes from Sequoia sempervirens, assembly GCA_007258455.2. NCBI lineage: Eukaryota > Viridiplantae > Streptophyta > Pinopsida > Cupressales > Cupressaceae > Sequoia > Sequoia sempervirens. The sequence continues at coordinate 7,450 of VDFB02033714.1, read as the reverse complement.
TATGGGTTTGGGAAGAGATGTTCCAAATTGGAATACCATGAAGACAGTTCTTGTAGAATTATTGGGACTACTATAGAGGAATAGACAGAAAAAGAGATGACATCTTTAGGATGTCACAAAAGGAGGATGGATCCTTGGAAGACTACATGGAAAGGTTTCAATTTTTCCTTAAGATATCTCACCAGAACATACTCTCTGATGAGTCTTTAAAGCTGATATTATTAAGGGGGGTTAATGAGGATTGCATGAATGCACTTAACCTATTTAGGGTAGGAGATATCTCTCAAGAACTATTTGAAAATATTTGCAAGGAATGTAGGAACTATTCAAGATCTTTCACAGAGAAGGTTACAGGAGACAAGGCATCTTCCATCATCAAACCATCCAATGGAGTCTCTAGAGTTGAATTGAGTAATCTTTTGTCAAACATGAAGGAGGATATTATTATCCATCTAGCTACATAACTAGATACCCTCCATATAAAATAAAATCAAGAGGCAAAAGAAGCTCTTATAGAATACTACAAAATCAAGTTAATTTCTCAAACTAATTGGAACCAACAATAGAAAAATATGTGGCCATCACAAAATTACCAAGGATCTAACTATAATTCCAATAGTCACCCCAACAGAACCGATGGTGACCCTAGTGACAAATAGGCTAGCAATGGCAAAACCAAAACATGAATTACCAGCAACCACAATAGCCCTTGCAGCCACAACAACAAGCCATTATGCCAAACCCAACAAATCCAGCACCACAACCACCTAGAGCACCTCAACTACCAACATAGCCTAGACCTAACCCCAATAACAAGCCTATTTAGTAGGCCTACATTAATGAAGTTGTTCAATACCCTAATTATGGGGTATAGGTGAGTGATGTCCACCTCATATCAGAGAAAAATTTGGTTAGACCTTCATCCCCTCAAATCATTGAATTGGTTGATGAAGAACCCCCAACAAAGACCTTGGACACTCAACCTAAGGAGCCTGAGTCAAATTAGGTTACCAAACCAATCCAAGTCTAGAGCCTCCATTCTTTAAAATATTAATAGTTCAAAGACATCAAACACAAGCTAAAATTGACTTGTTGGGACAACTTAAATATTTTTGTATCAAAATAATCCTTATCCAAGCCATTAAGGAGGTTCCTATCTACACCAAAATAATAATATATATTTTCCTTAAAAATCCAGGAAGGAAGAGGAAAGATCCTCAAATAGTGCAAGTCCTAGGTCAACTTACAAACATTATGTTGGGAAATATAATCGTTCTCGAGTATGCAAACCCTAGGATTCCTATGATGGATGTAAAGATAAATGGCACTCTCATTAAGAACATCCTAATTGACTAGGGAGTAACCATCAATGTAATGACTAAAGAGACCATGAAGTTGTTATAGTTGATAGAAATCAGACCTGCACCTACTATTCTATAGTTATTAGATAGGTCCATGGTCAAACCTAAGGGTATAATTGAAGACTTGGTGATAACACTAGATTCATGGGAGTACCCTACATATTTCATGGTGTTGTAGCAAAAGGCTAATTTTTCAAGTTAGCCACTCATTTTATGAAAACCTTGGCTAGAAACAACAGATTCCCTTATAGGTTATAGGTTTAGGAATATGATTATCTCTAATGGAAATGTGACTAAGAAAATTGTCCTTTATCCACCAGTCCAACCACATGTAGACCTAGAACAAACCATTTTTCCTTCCCTAGATGAGGAGGATCAATACTCCTTATAAGTCTTGGTGACTATTGAACATAATCCACTGTTAGAAAACCAAGATGAAGACAACTTGATAGTAAACATCATGAAAAATGACTATGGTAGGGACCTACAACATCAAGGCTACTTGACATGTTTGCAGGATCCTCTACAAACTATTATCCCTACCAATTCATCTAAGTCAATTTCCCAAATATTTAACAATTTGTTTCCTCACCAATGTATTCCAAATCTAGCAAGACTTGACATATCATTAGAGAAAACAACATCCAAAACTTTAGAGATCATGTTGGGTAAAACATTGAATGTTAATAGTCAATTGATTGCTACACAACAAACATCACTGATGACTTTTTTGCAAGCACATACATCAACCTTTTCATGGGATTATCATGACATGAAGGGGATAGACCATAATTTTGCATGCATAGGATTTACATTAATGATGGTTTTAAACCCATAAGACAACCACAAAGGAGAATGAACCCTATAGTCGGAGACAGTTAAAATAGAATTACAAAAATTACTTGATGCAAGCTTTATATATCCTATCTCTGATAGTCAATGGGTGTCACCTCTAGTAATTGTCCCAAAGAAAGGTAGAAAGTGGAGAGTATGTGTAGACTACCAAGAATTAAATGTTGCAACTAGGAAGGACCACTTTCCACTCCCCTTCATTGACCAAGTGCTTGATTCATTAGTAGGGAAAAATTACTTCTCCTTTCTCGATGGATTTACTAGCTACAACCAAATTAAGATTGCCCCAGAAGTCCAGGACAAGACAACATTTACATGCCCTTGGGGCACATATGCTTATTTTATCCTATCAATTGGCCTATTTAATTCACCATCCACTTTCTAGAGGGAAGTATTGAGTATTTTCATAGACTTTTCCCATGATTCCATAGAGGTTTACATGGATAATTTCACAACATATAGAAATGCATATGATGCACTTGGCAATCTTGAGAAGGTTCTAAAAAGGTTTCATGAACACAACTTATCCCTGAGTCATGAAAAATGTTTCATGATGATGAAAAAAGGGATTATATTGGGAAATTTTTTGTCAAATGAAGGAATTCAAATGGACCCCAACAAAATTGAATTAATCTCAACACTCCTTGTTCCTCAAATACAAAAATATGTTAGAAGTTTCCTAGGAAATGTTGGGTATTATAAGAGATTCCTTTAAGTTTAATAAAATTGCAGCTCCACTATTTGTGTTAGTGTCCAAATATGTAAAATTTGAATGGATAGTTGCTTGTCAACACTCTTTTGAAGCACTCAAGGAAACATTGATTAAAACCCATGTCTTGAGAGGACAAAATTGGACCTTACCTTTCCATATCCATATAGATGCTTCTAATTTTTCTATAGGAGTTGTACTTGGGAAGAAGGAAGGAAATAAGGAGTATGCCATATATTACATTAATAAAAATCTACAAGGAGAAGAACTCAATTATATAATGATAGAGAAAGAAATGTTGGAAGTGGTATATGCAGTAAACAAATTCAGGAATTATATTGTAGGATATCTAGTGTTCATACACACTAGCCACATAACAATCAGGTAATTAATGAACAAATTAGTGGTTGGTTGCAATCTTGTAAGGTGGTTATTGATGCTTCAATAATTTTACATCACCATTATGGAAAATCTAGGAAAAGAAAATGTAGTGGCTGATTTTCTATCTAGATTACCAACCAAATCAGAATATGTTGTTAATGATACATTCCTAGATGAGCATTTATTTGATGTATCTCTTCATACAACTTGGTTTGCAAACATTTCCAACTATCTAGTAGAAGGGAATACACCACCTCATTTCTTCCCAAGAGTAAAGAGACAATTGGTTCACAAGAGTTTTCCCTACTCCTAGACAACTAGATACTTATTCTACAAAAGCATAGATAACATTATGAGGAGATGTATCAGAGAAGATGAGGTATATGACATTCTTAGAGCATTCCATGATGAACCTTATGGGGGACACTTTGCATAAAATAGGAAAACTCTTAAGATTCTCACAACTAGCTATTATTATCCAACTCTTCATAAAGATGCAATGAAGTACACAAGGGGCTATGATAGGTGTCAAAATGGGAAGACCAACAAAAATAGATGAAATGACATTATAGCCATAGTTAGCAATAGCACCATTTGACAAATGGGGATTATATTTTATTGGCCCAATATCACAAACATATAACAACAAGGAGTACATACTAGTATGCATAGATTACCTTACCAAGTGGGTGGAGGTTAAGACTTTACAATTTTCTAGGGATGGTAACGTAGCAAAGTTTCTCTATGAAGACATATTTACAAGATATGGAGTGCCAAGGGAAACTATTATAGACCAAGGACCCTAGTTTACATTAGATGTGATCACAAAATTGGTTCAAGAGTATGAGATCAAATATAGGAAGTCCTCACCTTACCACCCTCAAGCTAATGCACAGGTGGAAGTCACAAACAGGGATATTGAGAATATTCTAACAAAGACAATACAAATTCATAGGAAATATTGGGAAGCTAGATTTCTTGAGGTAGTTTAGACCTATAGGACAACTTCGAAAAGCACAACAAGGTTTACACCATATGAATTGGTGTATGGAAAGAAAGAAATACTTCCTATTGAATTTGAGTACAAAACTTTGAGAATAATTATTCAATTAGGAATGGACCTATTAGCATCACAACAAGAGAGATTACACAACCTCAATGCACTTGATGAAATTAGGTTGGAGGAAATACACCACACTGAAGTTGTTTAGAATCAAAGAATCAGATGGCATGATCAATTTATCAAAACCAAGGAATTCATTGTAGTTGCTCTATGACTCAAGATATTAGGACTACAAGGGAAAGTTATAAACAAGGTGGCTTGGTCCCTATGAAATAAAGCAATTTTTTTCCAATGGAGTCGTACAACTACATACAATTGATGAAGTCAAGTTCTCCTTACTAGTTAATGGACACATGCTAAAGTTGTACAAGAAACCACTACAGAACTTGGATGATTTCCTTCTTTCATTAATACAACAATTTGAGCCTTCACTTGACAATTCAACTACAACAACTACAATTTTTACACATGACTTAGTAGAGGAGCTACCCAACTCACATATTTTTGTTATACAAGTATGGTTTCTAACACAACTCACAAAGCACACATTGCACAAGGTAACAAGCAACAACAATGTTTTTTTGCAAATAGTCAACATAGATGTAGAGACCTATAGCAACATTCTTAAAGGTGACACTATTTATAAAGGGACATGTTACTAGAGGAACTCATAGCAATTGTCTAACAATTATTTCTAAAATCCCCTCCGAATTAATTACATATCCCTACTGTCCACCTCCATAATTCTACACATGTATCCTATACACATCCTAACACGTAGCATTTCCATCACCTTTTTTTTCCTATCACGTATCATACATTCCATTCCACATCCCATCTATCGTACATCATGCAACCTTTCCAAACCATCATTTACCATGCACCATGCCTTAATGTCCCTCAATTCAAATTGCAATTATAAACGGTCACATCAAATATCGCTGCAGGAAATAATCAACAACTTCATACGAGTTAAGTTTCATTTCACAAGCATTCTACAAGTACATGCATTAACTTCTCATAATTGGTATAGAATAATACTTGATTTTCTACATGTTTTAACATTAATGCATTTATGATTTGTATCTAATTTGATTTTTCACTTCCTACAATTTAGTCCTTTGCCATAACTTGTACAATTAAGTGAGGAAACTTAATACCTTTAGCTGGGGGAGGGGTACTCTTCATTTTCTTAATTTAAAAAAAAAAAAACTCTCTTCAACCTTTTTCCATTCTATTTTCCTTCATTTTTACATTAATACAAGCTCATAAGAGAATAGAAGGGTTAAAAGCAGCTAAATTGAGAAGGTATAGCATAGTGGAAGCAATGTAGTTGGTGTGATAGGCAGAAATTGAATCTAGAAATTATACCAAAACATAGCATAATTAAAGGAATTAGAGAACAACAGTATTATCATGGTGGAAACATTATCCAAAGAGAACTAGTAGCACATGCCCAGCTGTTGGAGTACAAGATAATATTACCTATTTTTAGACAAGTTGGTTGGGTAGAGTACTTCTTGAAACTAATAGAGTTCAATGAATTCATAACATAACAATTTGATGCCACACTACAAAATGATGAAGAAATTGTAAGAGGTTTGAGGGTGGATGCTTCAAAGGCAACCATTGCTAAGGTATTAGGACTGCCATGGGAATGAGAAAAGCTTCTAGTGAGGGAAGATTTCATAGCTTCCAAGAACAAATTTAGAGAACATGGAAAAAACCTACTCATTGTTTCAAGGTACAAAATGATTATACTTACCCTAGATATGGGCTTCAGTAGCTTCTTACATAATCAAATACTTAACCTGTGATGGCAGGAAATCATTGTTGCATATAGTCAATTTCAAACTTTTAATCCATATTCACCATGATAGGCATGTGAATGCTCCAAAATTTCTTTACAATTTGTTGAAAAAGAATGAGTTATGAGTATAAAAGAAGAGGAGTAACACAACATTGTCACATTTCTGCTTATTCACATTATTGATAAAAAGAAGTTTGAGAATTCAATTAAAAATTCCTACATGTTTCTTGGGAGATTTTCCGAAATTGCAACCATATAACCACCATCCTTGAAGAACCTATTGTCTCATAAAGGGAAGAGGAACCTGTTGTATCAAAGAGGGAAATTCCCTTTGGCTCCCCTACTATTTCACCTACCCGCAACATAGGAGAGTCAGAGGAGTAGATCCTACAGAACAATCAACCTATACCCTCCAAACAACCCATGGAAAAAAATACACAAGAGACCCCTGCCTCTGGAAAAACACCAAGAACTAGGAAAAGGAAAAGTGAATCTTCTTTTGCACCTACAAGGGGGATAAAGAAATCCACACATCCTAGGAGGCAATCACACTACTTGAAGAGGAAAGGTGTTATGAGAGGGTCAATAAAAAATCAGAAGGAGAGAGATGTTATGGTTGAGACTGACTCAAAATTAAAGAGGAATTCCCCTGGTAATGAAAATGCACCTAATGCACGATCATGGAATTTTACAAGCACCTTTGGATCTAATTCAGAGGATGCTTTTGTTGCAAGGAAAACAAGAAAAAAAACCCCAAAGAGCCCTAACTCGGAGGGTAATGAGAATACAATTGAAAGGAATGATCAATTTTTGGGAAGATATGAAGAAATTTTTGTTGAGAAAAAATATATTGGAAAGGAATTACAAGAGGATATGGAAAGGATTAAACAATTAGAATTTTTATTGAAAACACTCTAGCAAAGAGAAAATGAGAGGGACAAAAGAATTGAAGAGTTGGAGGAAAAAATTTGACCATGGGTCTAGGTTGGATGAATTGGCACATCTTGCTATTATAGAAGCAAGAAATAAGGAACCAGTACCCCAAGGTCCAATTCCTCCACTTTTTATTCCCTTTGGACCATTTTTAGTGACCTTAGGTGTGCAATTGTGGAAAAGAACCCAAGATTTCTTTGAGAAGAAGTAATGGAAAAAAGAAAAATCTGAGTTGATGTCCAAACACACTAGGACACTTGAGCAGAAAGATGCAAAAATAAAAAGGTTGAAAGTGAAGATTGAAGAAGTAGCAGAAAAGGTTGCAAAAACTCTAAATTGCA
>VDFB02033713.1:37472-102394 GCA_007258455.2 Sequoia sempervirens | reverse complement strand
AAAATGCTGATAAAAAACCACTTTTGATTTACCTTTTGGGGGATCAAATGAATTCATTTAAAATTTATTTTTTGTAAGCATGTAGTCCTTATTATAAGCTTCCCAAAAAGTATAATTTTAAATAAATTTAATTTTATTATTATATTTATTTTGTATTTCTTGTGAATGTAGATTTTTCACCTAAAATCAAGCTCTCTATTCTTCACATGTGGAAAAATAGCAGATTATAAAAAAAATTCTAAAAAATATGAGTGCACCAAATATTGAAGTCCTTGATCCAACAAAGAGAAAAAAAGTGAATTTTGATACATACAAAAAAAGTTATGCGTTATACAGTCGCGCTATGTCTGAATTATAATTGGTTTGACTTTGAAACTTGATTAAAGAAAAAATATTCAATAAACAACTATCTAACCAAGTGGAAGCACTAGATATCAGATTTATGAATCTTAATTTGAAAGAATTAGAATTTTATCCTTCATGGAAAAAAAAGTTATAAGTTATACGGTGAGCGTCACTTTTTAAAAATGTTGTTTTATGAAAAAAATTAATTTTTGAGGGAGATGGAAAAAGAAGTGCAATCTGATTCCAAAAATTTTGAAAAAAATATATTTAGAATCTATATACAAAATTTCATAAAACTCTAGTTTGCATCATCTTCAAATTCCTCACGGTTTAGTTGCTATAGGTGTCCGAAAGTGAATATTTAGTTACAAAAAAATATTTTAGTGTCCAGTTTGGCTAAAAATTGTAAACCATTATTGTGGGATCACCAATACATGTGTTTTTTGAATTATTGTTTTGACCTAATATTTTTATGATGGAATCAACTAGGGTTCCTTAGGCCTGCTCTAAGTTTTCCTAGGTGAAAAAATAAAAATATGATCAATAGTTTGGAAGCTCAAAAGGAAAATAAGACTAATACTAGTTAGATGCACCACAATATTGATCAAAAGGACCAAGATATTGATAAAAAATACCAAGATACAAATGAATAGTGCTAAAGTATTGATTTTTTTTGCAAGAGTTTCACCCTTGGTCTCCTTGTGTTGTGCAACACAGTGCTTGGGTTTGTGACATGGAATAACCACCTCTTGTGGATCTTGGATCTTATATAAATTTGGTGGTTGTATCGAGCATTAATAGGTCAATATTTTTGTTCATTGATAGCTGCCTATGCAACAATTGGTATCAAAGTTGAGGTCATAGGTTTGAACCCCTCACTTACATTGGGGGGACTGTTATAAGAGCTTCAACCTTGGTCTCCTTGTGCTATGTAGCACGGTTCTTGGATTCATGACATGGCTTAACCACCTCCCGTGGATCTTGGATCTTGTATAAATCTAGTGGTTGTATCAAGCATTAATAGGTTGATCTTTTGGTGCAACTGCATGTTAAACAAGTTGTTAGGGTTTTATCAAAATTCCCATACAATTGGTCAAAAGTGCCACACAACTGATAAAAAGCACCACACTATTGATCATATGCCCTAAAGCTTTGATCAAAAGTTCCAAAGTAGGAAAATGAAATGAATTGGAAAATCTATCAATCAAATGTGTAGGCTCAATTAAAAACACTCTATGAGTCATATGCATAGAAGTATCACTCAAAAGTGTAGGTCTATGAATCATAATCATAGGTTTATACCTAAAATGTGCAACTCTATTAGAGAGATGCAAAAGAAGATAAATCTAAAGTGACAAATAATAGATCAAATTTTTAGTTATGACTAAAAAGCATGATTCTATGACTCAATAGTGCAAGTCCATATAAATATTATATTTTTGCAATTGGATGACTATTTTGGATAGTTTGTTTTCTTTGAAAAGAGATAGAAAAGATCATTGAAGACTTCAAGGTAATAAGGCTAAATGGATTTTACTAGTTTTGATAAGAAGACATACCATCTTGAACATTAAAAAACCTATTATTATTCAAGTAAGAGTATCACACTAGTGTAGGTCCACATAATAAAATACCTCAATATTACTACTTCTCTCTTCCAAAGAGTTTGTAGCTGGAGTCTAGTGACACAAGGGCTCACCTTTTTCCTTTCTTTGGAGGTTTTGACAACTTTAGCCCAAAGAATTTCCACCTTACTCAAGGAGGTTCATCGTATGTAATTTCATGCATGATAGTGTACCTTCAACCACACTATATTGATGGTCAAAGGTCTCAGAATTTCTAGATACAAATTTTATAGTATTATCTATGAACTAAGGTCCAATCTTCAAATGCTTGAGTTTAGGAGGGTCTCTCTTATCCTCTTCACCAAAAAAATATTATGGATTGAGGGTCTCGAGGCTTAGCCAAACATAGTGATAGCTCAATCTTGAGGTACAAATTTTTCTCTTGCCCATTTACATACCCCACTAGAAAACATGGTTGAGGTTGACCTTGGAGTGATGAAATCCCTAAGAAGACCCCCTAATAGGAAAGACTAATACTAGTGATTTTGATCCCCAGGCTCACAAAAAATGCAAGGGGAGAGAATACACAAGATAATACCACCTTGAGTGAACAATAAAGAAAATAAGTAAACTAGAAGGTTTTTTTATCTCAAGGATTGCACATAATGCAAGGAGAGAGCATACACACCCAAAAACTTACACAAACATAGAAAACATATTTATTTTAATTTACCCAAAACCAAGTGTGCAACTAAGCTAATAAAAAGAAGTAACTTTGAAAACCTACAAAAAAATACATCAGTAATATGAAAAATTTAAATATTTCTCCCAATAATTGCCAATCTACACCATTTGATTACTTCTCAAGATCACAAAAATGCTTGAAAAAGATAAAATTCAATTCACATAATCAAAATAATAGAAAGAACTATTAAATGCAATAAACTATAAAACATAAGTGCATCAATATGTGTCAAAAGCACCAACATACTTGTCACAAGTGTTTGTCTTCCTGTCAGAAGCACTGATATGTTCCTGAGTTGAAAGTACTTATAAACAAAAGATGAAATATTGCAAACAAAAGGTGAAAACCATGAACATAAAAAGTGCCATTTTAACCATAAAAAGAACCATTTTGTGCATGAAAAGCATCATTTTGTCCATCAAAAGTGCCATTATACATGAAAAGCACCATTCTAGCCCGAGACCTCTCAAAACACCAGATACAATTTTTCCCAGATAAGATGCATCATAAATATAATGTCAAATGCATCATTTTGTACCTATACCTTTCAAAACCATAAAATCTCAAAGAAAATTATTAAATTGAGGGATGTGGGTCCCACTAGGTGTACCAAAATGTGAGTGTATTAAATCAATGAATATGAAACTAAAAATACAGTAAAACCCAATTGAATAGTTCAATAACTACTTCAATAAGAATGTGCTCACATAAAAAGAAAATAAAATAAAAATAATAAACTAAATTATTTACCTCCACAAAATGCCTATATTTTACTCCATTGTACTTGATTGTAATGTTGTAATAATGGATGTGAATCACTCTTCAAAAAGTAAGCATGACCTATGAAACAATGGAAAAGATAGGGGGTGATGAATGAGTTCACCACATAGACCTATTTTCCCTTATTTCATTTAAAATGTAAGCTATAAAATGAAAATAAAGAACAACAATTAAATTTTGAATGAAATAGTGATCAAAAGGAAAAAATGTGTACCTTTCATCGAAAGTCACCTTTTGAAGCTCAGTTAGGACTTATTTTCCCTATGGTGAATGGGTCCTTGCTAGGGTTTCTAAAAAATGCTTTTTGGGTTCTCTTTTGCTGTGTCTGCACTTCCGAATTCTAGATGCTCATTGTCGAAAAGTCAAAAATAAAATTTGTACAATATTTTCCATGATTTGATAAATTTTCTTGCAACTTTGACAACTTTGCAACTTTCTGCAATTTTTCTCTTCAAAGAATCTTCAACCTAAAATCTGCAATCACACATAAAAGAGAGAAAAATGTTGTGTGTTAGGTGAATGGGGGTTTTCCTTGGTCAAACCCAATTTTGGTAATTAAACCTTGAAATGAAATAGAAAAGCATGAAGGAATGATGAATGAATAACAATTTGTAACAACTCACAAACCTTATTTGAACCTTGGAATGTAGATTTGAAAACTAGCATGAAGTGGCCTCAATGAATGTAGATCTTGATCACGAAACTTGATTAGAAACAATATCTTTGAATGCTTGAATAGATCTTGAACACTACATCAACATATTAGCTCAAAAAAAATGTATGATGCAATAAATATTTGACATGATCAAATGCAACTTGATTGCTGCAATAATCTTCAATAAATCCACCATTGAAATGCCTTGAAAATGCTCTTGAATTGCTCTCTTGATGCTCTTGTGAAAATAATAAGTTCCCATGAAAAATTGCTAGTTGCTAGGTGAAAACATAGTGAAATAACCTTATATTTATAATATCATTAACTCCCAAAATTCAAATATCACAAGCTGACATTGAATTGTAGATTTGAAATCATTAAAATACCACCAAAAAAATATTTTGAAGGGGGTTCCTAGGTCTAAGTGAGGACCCATTCACCATAGGGAGAATGTGTCCTGGGCCACTTACCTAGGACACACAAATTGGTTAGTGTTAAACATTATGTTAAATTAGGGTCCTAGATCTAAGTGAGGACCCATTCAACCTATGGCGGATGGGTCCTAGGTCACTTACCTAGGACACACATGTCTTCTAAAGTTAAGTGTTGTGTAATGGCATTTATGAATGTCAGGTTTTATCCCTCAAAAATTGCATTTAATTAGGATTGGATTTGAATTAAAGGGGCCAATTAAGGAAAATTAACCTCAATCAATTAATGAAGCCATAGATTAATGTGAAAGTGTAAAGGTACACTTTACAACACCGAAAAAAAGGAACAATTAAGTCCATTTTATTTAAAAGGGCCCTAAACTTAATGTGAATATGAAAAAAATATTATGACACTTAAGTAAGGCATAATTTAGCTCATTTTATTATTAATTATTTCCAAAATTAAGTGTGAAAAAGGGATACCTTTTCCTACACTACATTTCCCCCCATTTTAGTGAGAGGATGACCCCATGTTAAACTCACACGAAGGTAGACATTCAAGACACTTATGCATGTAGCAATGAAAAAGATACACAATCAGACAATATCAAAGACCAAGAAGACCAAGCCTAGATGGTTTGATCGGCGTGGAACACATCTAAGCCATCAGTTTTGTTTTTTCATGCTCACTCTAGGGTAGTGGAACCTTAGGCTGTCGACTAGGTGAGTATCCCAAAAGGGTGTAAAATGAGAGAATAATATTAGGCTCCCATACCATATCAAAGCTATCTTCCTGACAACTTCAATAAGGTGCTACAAGACAAGGCAAGGCTCCACAGGTCAGCAAGGTGTGTTATGCTAGGTGGCCTTCAAATTAGAGTTCGAGCTTCATAGGGCTTTACAAGCTACATTATGATAAACACCTATGAACAAGGCAAGGCTCCACAACCAAGAAAGGTGTGTTATGCTTCCAATGGCCTTGAATTTAGGATTCAAGCTTCACAAGGCTAACAAGTTGTGTTATGCTAACACTTATGAATAATAATGCTAGTAAATTTTTTTTTTTCAAATGGATTTTGCTTAGTTTTTGTAAGGTCTTTTTCTCAGGGAACATCATGCCTAATGTCTCCAAGAGAGTACAAGTCAAGAGTAAAAGATTCACAACTTAGGGAATGTTGTGCGTCACATCACCACTAAGAGGAAATTTGTATGCTAAGAGATATCACACTCTTGGAGGACATCAAACCCAATGAAACCACCAAGAAAAGGATGCATCACATGAAAAAAAAATCACACCAAGAAACATGGAATTTTTTAAAATATATTATCGATGTATGCCCCCACTTTAAAGAAGTTTCTAACACCATTGCTGCGAGTAATTGCTTTAAAGTAGCCAATGTTCAATCCTAAGACATGAGATCTTCCTCGGAAATCCATATACCAAGTCATATGCTTACAAAATGAAGCTACGCCATGAAAAGGGAAGGAGGCATTTCCCCCCCAAAAAATAAGGGATCTATGGATTTGGGGTCAGTATATCTTTACTACAATGTTGTTAGAGATCACAAAAATGTCATCATTCCCCAAATACTTATAGAACTAGAAGAATGACACAAAGAGAGTGAAAACAAAGAAAAATCCTTCAGGTCAACATGAAAGAGACCTAAATATTTCGACGCCTTGCGTCATCCCCAAAAGGAAAAAAAAGACAAGAAAAAAAGGTAAATGTTTACGACATATAGAAGAATGTAGATACAAATAGAGGAATGCAAAAAGGAAGAGAAATACATCAAAAAAACTAGTATGGGGGATCACATTACACACATGCAATCACATAAAGACACATGAAAAATAAAATAATTCAAAATACTAGTAAGGCACATATGAGTCAACCTATAGTAGGTCCGCATCTCAATCTTGATCACTATATATGGAAGACAGACAACGAGCCAAAGGGACAACATCAAGTGCCAAACTAGGAAAAGCACCAAGTTCAACACTCTTATCATCATTTAAGTTCACGAAAGAGGAGAAAAATGAATTTAGCTCATTATTCTCTTGTTCATCAATCTTTACAATGCCAATATCATCATCTAAAATAATTATAATGGGAGGTCAAATGAAAATAGCCATAGAAGTTTGTTCATGTTTATGTTGCGGCGAGGATGAAGAGACATCATTCCTTGCAAGAGATAAGTTTGGATTTTGATTTTCTTTGTTTCTATTTTCTTCTTTAGTTTGTAACATACAAGCAATAACATGATGTCTACACCTACGTTCTCTAGCATTTCAATTTTTTTTATTTTTTTTCAATCTATGATTGTGTAGGAGTCGGTGTGTCAACCATAGGTTTCTTTTCTTCCCTTAGGGAGGAGCGGAAGGAACCATAGGAGGTTGCTCAACCACTTTCTCTTTAGCTTTGTAAACTTATTTTATTTTTGAAGGCACAACAAGATTATTTTGATTGTCTCGCGGTCTCTTATAAGAAATGGTAGGATGATTTTTCATAGGTTGCTCTATGATATTTGGAAGGGCTTTTGGTTCGATCATGGTTTCATCAAGGATAGGTGGCTAAATCATGGGTTGAGGCATATTTATAAGGGATAATTCTTCTATGCACTTTTCCTCAAAATTTTGATATGATTTGAAAAAGAAGTCTTCATAGGGTCTAATAGGTTCAATAGGCTCAAGCCAAAATAAATCGAATGAAAATTTCCCACAGGAAGACATAGGATTAAAGCCACTATGGTGCATAGTGAAGATCTCATTGCCAAAGGGAAAATTTAAACATTTATGCACAACTGAAAAGACAACATTCATGGAGTGAAGCCATGGATAGCCTAACTTCACATGAAATTGGTCTGATGACAGGATGATGGTGAATGAAATATTTAATATTTTTGGTCCAACTTTTAGAGGGAGATTTATCGAGCCAATCGCAGGGAAAGCAAAACCATTATCCATTTTGATCCATGCTTTCATTTTGTTATATGTGTCTTGATAGAGTTCATGTGCAAATAGGAATTCTTTAGTAATCACATTCTCTACACATACATGATCAATTAATATCCCATTAGTAGGCTTGTCATTGATTCTTCCAACTATGTAAAGAGGACTGTCAGGTGCATGTTTGATTATGTCATTAAATTGTGAGAAAGAAATATCAAGGGGAATTTTGGTTTGGCTCGTACAGGGTTTAGCTTCAATAAAGTTGACTGAGGCATGCATGTTATCATTCTCTTGATTGTTTAAGTTCTCATGAAGGAAGCAATCGAGGCTACAATAAAATTGTATTCCGTGTTTAGTTCTAAACATTTTCCTTATATTTTGTAAAGTATGAATGATACTAATGTCCATGTTTTTAGTAAGCACAAGGTTTTGTAACTTTTCTAGGCCTTTATCTATTCTTTGTATGTTTTCTTGTGAGACATGAACAACATAATGCACATTGGTTATATGTAAGGAATTCATTGGAAATGAGGTATGTAGGCTATGATCCATAGGGGGTAGATTATCAACACTATTAGCAAGAGAGTTAGAAAACCCAAGATCCATAGTGAATGGTATATCATAGGATGACATGAGTCTCCAACTACATGTCACAACAGTATTGCTAATAGGAAACCAAGTTGTAAAGCTCATACAAGTTTCACAAAATCAATGTCAACACAAAATGGAAAGAGGGTAAAATGCAATGCAATGACCTAAGATGTAAATGCAACTTTTAGATTCTAAACAAGGTAATTTGCTGATTACACTATGCAAAAATCTGAAAATGAAGTCTTGTAAATGCAATTTTGAAATCACACAATGCAATAACTTTATCAAATGAAGCTAGATATGATCAAATTAAAGAAACATAAATTCTGCAAACAAAAACAAAAATCTGAAAACAACAAACAAAAATGTAGAAATGAATGTTTTAATGCCCAGAAAATTAGAATATGACCTGATCAGGGACTCATTCGCCCTAGGGCGAATGGGTCCTAGGTGAGGGTTTTGAAAGAAATTTTTATAAAATTTTGAGTAAATATCAATAGCTTCTAGATTCTGGTTTGATACAACAAGTGTTAGTTTTAGTTTTTTGTGAAATGAGGATTGAATGCAAATGCAAAATGTGACAAAATGACAACCTAGAGAACCTAGTTTGATGTGCAATTTTTGTTTCAATTTTCAAATGAAAATGAATTTTATGTAAATGATATGCAAGATGACTACGTTTTTATATTTTTTCAGATTTAAAGAATGAAAAATATGCAATTCTAAAACCTTTAAATGAAATGCAAAGTTAGATGCAAACTAGACACCATAATGAGACCTAATTCAATGGAAAGAGATGCAAATGAATGCAAGATCTAACTCTAGGATGAAAGAGGACTCCAAAATTAGAAAATGTAAGGATCAAACTTAGGTTCACAAAAATGAAACATTGGAAAAGATAGGGGGTGATGAATGAGTTCACCACAAAGACCTATTTTCCCTTATTTTATTCAAACTGTAAGCTATAAAATGTAAATAAAAAATAACAATTAAATATGACTAAAACAGTAATAAAAAGGAAAATCTAGAAAGGGGAAAACAATGTGTACCTTTCACCAAAAGTCACCTTTTGAAGCTCACTGAGGACTCATTCACCTTATGGTGAATGGGTCTTGGATAGGGTTCCTAAAAAATGCTTTATGGGTTCTCTTCTGTTGTGTCTACACTTGCAAATTCTAGATGCTCACTATCGAACAATTGAAAATAAATCCTATAGAAGAGTTTATGTGATTTGACAACATTTCTTGCAACTTTGAAAACTTTGCAACTTTGTTCAATTTTTCTATTCAAAGGATCTTCAACCTAAAATTTGAATCACACATCAAAGAGAGAAAAGTTTTTTTTGTTAGGTGAATGGGGGTTCTCCTTCGTCAAACCCTATTTTGGTAGTTAAATCTTGAAATGAAATAGAAAAGCATGAAGGAATGATGAATGAACAATAATATGTAGCAACTCACCAAACCTTATTTGAACCTTGGAATGTAGATTTGTAAACTAGGATGAAGTGGCCTCAATAAATGTAGATCTTGATCATGAAACTTTATTAGAAACAATGTCCTTGAATGCTTGAATAGATCTTGAGCACTACATCAAAATATTAGCTCAATAACATGCATGATGCAATAAATCTTTGACATGATGAAAGGAATCTTGATTGCTGCAATAATCTTCAATAAATATGCCCTTGAAATACCTTAAAAATGCTCTTGAATTGCTCTCTTGATACTCTTGTGAAAATACTAAGTGCTCATGAAAACTTTCTAGGTGCTAGGTGAAAACATAGTGAAGCAATCTTATATTTATACATATCTTATCATTAATTCCTAAAATTCAAATATCATAAGCCGACATTGAATTGTAGATTTGAAATAATTGAAATACCACAAAAAACATATTTTAAAGGGGGATCCTAGGTCTAAGTGAGGACCCATTCGCCATAGGGTGAATGGATCCCGAGTCACTTACTTAGGACACACATTGCTTAGTATTAAACATTATGTTAAATTATGGTCCTAGATCTATGTGAGGACCCATTTTCCCTATGGCGAATGGGTCCTTGGTCACTTACCTAGGACAAACATATTCCAGAGTTAAGTGTTGTGTAATGGCATTTGTGAATGTTAGGTTTTATCCCTTGGAAATTACATTTAATTAGGATTGGATTTGAATTAAAGGGGCCAATTAAGGCACATTAACCTCAATCAATTAATGAATCCAAGTATGTGCAAGATCATCATGGAAAAAATAGGCCCTTAAGTGGCAAAAAATTCAGAAAAATCAATGTTAGGCAACTTGATGTAAAAAAAATGAATAAGTTATCTATATTATTTCAAAAATATGTAAGAATAGAATTTGTATAAAATTGAATGTAGTTTCTAAACTACTAGGTTTATTTAAAAATAAATAAAATCAATTTAGTGAAAATTTGAAATTTCAATGCAAGTAGTACTTAAATTTCGTGGAAAAATAAGAAGTAGGTGTCTTCTACCACCCTAACCATAATAAAATGATAATATTTTTATAAGATTTTATAAATAAGTAGAGGACTCATGTCTGATGTGATGCATATTTTTTGTAATTTTTTCCAAGTAAATAATTAATTATGAATTTTTTACTACAACTTTTTAAAAATATAAAAACTTGTATGTCTGACCACCTTAACTTGGTCAAAACTTCATGAAATTTAATTTTTCTTTTTTAATCCTATAGTATGTGAATCATAGAATGTGACGCATGTTTCAGATTCAAAAAATGTGATACCGTTTGAAAGTTATAGATGTTTTTCAATCAACCTATTGATCAGGACTTTAGTCATAATTCTAATAGAAAATGAATAATAATTATTTATTAAATTCAAATTAAAGCATAATTTATATTGGAGGAAAGCTGAGAATCTCCTCTAAAAACTCTTTTCATTTCATCAATTTTGGGTAAAAAAAAGTCGTCAGCCACATACCCTACAAATACCCATAATATTGCCACTTTTTGGCCCATCATGATCCTGCACATACCCATCCCTAGATTAATTTGAAAGTGTAAAGATACACCTTACAACACCAAAGACAAGGCACAACTAAGTCCATTTTATTTAAAAGGGCCCTAAACTTAATGTGAATATGAAAAACATATTACAACACTAAATTAAGGTATAATTTGGCTCATTTTATTATTAATTATTTCTAGATTAATTGTGAAAAAGGGATAACTTTTCCTACACTAGAACTTATAATAGCAAGATTAATGTACAATATGATAGCTTAGAATGATAATTGTGGAGGGTTTGATAGCTTGAAATGATGGTGTACACAAGGAATTTATTTTTTACATAATCATACTTGAGATCATAATATTTAAGGCCTTCACTAAAGAGGGAAAAAGGTTGCTGAAGATTGTCATTGTAACTGATATGCTTGCTTCTCCTCTAAAATTGTATAGGATGAATTCTTTATCATAATTTGGATTGACTAGTGTAGGGACTTGAGAAATTTATTGCTTGATGGCCTCAAAACTATCATTTCCTTATTTTTTCCAACTAAATACCATGTTCCTTTTTAGCATGAATGTGAGAGGATTTACCAGGGCATTGGGAATGAACCTCCTCACAAAATTGACTTTTCTAAGGAAACTTTGTAATCCTTTCTTGTGGCTAGGCAGTTGAATTGACAAGATTGCCCCCACTCTCTCTAGGTCAATAGCAAGACCCTCTTTGGAAACAATGTGTTCTAGTAGTTTTCCTTGGTTGATGGAAAAGACACACTTACATTAGGATTTAGGGAAATACCACATTTCTTGCACTTCTTGTAGACTTGTTCAAGATGGATAAAGTGACCACCTGCATGTTTTGGAAAAACTATTATGCCATCTAGTTAGACCAACAAAAATTATTTGAATACTTCGTAAAATGACATTTCCATAGCCCTCTAAAAGGTAGCACCAACATTGGTCTATCTTATGTTGGTTAGATTCTTGGATTGGAATATGATTGTAGCTTGAATAGTTATCCAGGAAAGAGAATCATTCTAAACCATTAAAATTCTATAGAATTTTCTCCATAGAGAGGGGTGATAGTGATATTTTAGAAAGGTTATATTTAGCTCTCTAAGTCTATACAAATCCTTATTTCCCTATTTGTCTTTTTGATGGGAACTAATTTTGGTACTCATGAAGAATTTTTGATGGTAAATATGATTCTAGCCTCTATTAATTTAGTCAACTCCTTTCTCATTAGAGGCTTAATATTTGGGTTATCAAGTCTTTGTTTTTGTATGCCAACCCTAGAATTTGGGTCTATTTCAACGGTGTTGTGGGAGAAATTTGGGTAAAAATATTTTAAGTCCTCATAGGTCTATGCAGCCACATCATCATAAACTTGAAAAATATTAATGAAAGTTTTATTATTAGAATCTAAACATACATTTCCTAGGTTAAGAAATTTTCCTTCTACAATTGTGACTAGCTTGTTGTCACCCCTCTTTGCACCTAGGTTCATTTTCTTCTTCTTATGTTGGTTATCTAAATTAAAAATACTCTCAAGGGTGACAAGACCCTTTGGAAACTTTTTACTGTTTAGCTGCATGATTTTATATCCATATTGGTCTTACAACTTAGATTGATTTTGGTAGATAATTCTACCTCCTCTTGAAGAAAATTGACAATCTACAAAGATGTATCCTCCTCATAAATGTAATATGTGCCTAGGTCAATTTCCTCTTCTTTATTGTAGGGATCTGTGATATAAGAGGGATTCGTTGCACACGGGTCTCTCCTTTCTTGAGAGATCACAGGGAACGAACTACTCTTATACACCTTAGAGTAGTAAAATGATAAAGAACCAAAACCAAGTTACACTTCAAAGGAAATAGTCAAAGATCCTGAGAGAGCCAGATCAAAGGTTTCTTTTCCCAGAAGAGAGAGCTCTTGGCCATAAGACGTCAGTGAAGTTATAGGACACTAGCATGACTCTTGTTGTCTGGAAGACACACTGACATCCTGAGCAACAGAGAACTCAAGAACTCAATGGACAGAAAAAAAATCCTACTTACAAACTCAGGAGTGATCTATACAGGACTATTAACTAACAAGAAAACCAAATATTGAAGGAAATACCACGATGCTTGGAGAAAGCTTACCCTTTTCTCGGACACTCGAGTCTTCACTCAAAACTCCTTTTCATGACTTGCACACAAAAGATCAAGGAGAAAGTTGTTGGGTGGCTGTATAGGGGCCTACCTTAGTCAGACCCCGCTTTGGTGTTCCCACATCCATTGATAGCCAAGTTGGAAAGGAATGCAAAAGGAGTAAACAAAGCCTATGGTGAAAGCAATATCCGCTCTGGGGTAGAACCTGCCCCACGATAAGCGTGGTGAAGGAAATACCCACTCGGGAGTAGAACTTGCACCATGAAAGAGTATATAAATGCATGTAAAAGGAAAATATGAAAGGAAGAGAGAGCATTACCCATGGGCTAAGGCCCTCTTCAGAGCACATGGATGCATCGCTAAGTGCTTGCTTGAGAGCTGCTGCTGCTGGGGGGACCTTAGTCCGGCATGGCTTCGCCTGTGAATGCAGTTGCTATCAAAGGAGAAGAAGTCTCAAAGTTGTAGCAAAATAGAATGAGAGCTAGTGTGTTTTCCAACCTCTGAATGGAAGGAAAAAAGAGGTTTTAATGTTTGCAAGGGTGGCAAAGAGCCATTACTTTTGGAGTGTAACTACCAGGACACATGTCTCAAGGGTTAACCTTCTAGATTCCACGTTTTGAGGTCGGGAAATGGTCAAGACGCTAGCACACTACATAGACGTTTGCATGCCGCGCATTTTTCCAAGGCCTGTATTCTCGGGAAATGCATCGCTAGGCTTCTGTTGCTTAGCCACTTGTCCTCCTAGAGTCAGAATCGTGAAATTCTGACCCCAAGGGTTTTTTCATTAATGTTTTGAAGTGTCATAAATGCTAGGTATAAATGTTGAAATATGGAATTTCCCCTAGGTGCAATTCTATGATATTACATTTTGCCCCCACTTTAGTGGGCTCAATTTTTAAGAGAAATCAACCTCACTAAAGTAGAAAAAGAAAAAAAATTGCTAAATTTTCAAATTTTACGGATTTGCATGAAAACAACAAGAGACAATAGTAGCTACTACAACTGAGCTAACCAGTATTGAAGATACCCCCAACATCTGAGCTTGACAAACAACATCTGAATAGTCATGAAATTGTTGAATGTTCCATCCTGCAAAACTCAATCTTTAGGTCATCCTCAAAAAAATTAGAAGAAAGCTATCATGGAGAGAGGAATGATCAAGAAAGAAAACAAGTCATCGATTCAGAAGAAAAATATGATTAAGAGATGACCTTATGTCCCCTCCTAAGTTTTCCCCCAGCTTAGTGGGGGAATTTTAGGAGAAACCGGGAAGCCACAAGTCCTAGGGAAAATGGGCCCTAGGGGCCTATATATACCTAGGTGGGCCTCTAGAAGGGTCATTTTCACTATTCACCGTGAGAAAATTGTTGACTTTTGTGAGAGAAAAGTTAGCAAAATTCCTAGCAAGAGAGAGTATGAGGAGCTGAGGCTAGAGCAGTTGCACCGGGACATCGCCGAGGGTCACGAGGTAGACCAAGTAGGTCACAAACTCTCATTTTTAGTTATTTTTCATGCATTTTTAAAATATTTTTCCGTTGGTGAGGTGCACAGGCATCCTTTTCACGCACTTGCATCCCAAAACCACGCTGTCGTCTCCCTTACACGCTGTCATCTCAGAGATGCGCTAATGTCTCTGAGGCGACTGTGTTAGTCGGGGGACGTATTCACGGTGTGCAGACGTCTGTATGTCACGCATGAGTCTTAGTAAAATTTTCCAATTTTTGATGTAAAATGTCAATGTTCTGATTCAAATTTTTCTTACTTTTGGCAAGAGTACCCAAAGATTCAGGAGCATCCTGGAGGGCGAGCATTCTGGCTAGTTCACGAGTAGAGGGACTGCTTATCTGAGGACGAGGTCACACTCTTGGAGCATGTCAGTCTCTGGCATGTATTCACCATACCAGAGATGAGATACCACGAGCAGATGCTTACGACCCTCATGGGGCAGTGGGATGCCACTACGTCATCGTTCCAGTTACTAGTTGGGGAGATGACCATTATTCTCAAGGATGTCTATCAAATCCTTGGACTACCCATCCGCGGATGGAAAGTGGCCCTAGATGACACATGATTAGCATGGGAGCGAGTGGAGGGCGTACGCTACTGCATATGGAGGACAGACGGTGGCGACGACATGAGCCATGTCTACACACACTGGTATGACCAAGTGAGGACCACAATGCTGTTGATTCGCTGGGTTATGGTCATGACCATTGCTTTCTAGATAACTATCAATGGGTGAGGCTCACACCTGCATGGGGGCCTCGTCCACACTATCAGAGAGATGGTGGAGCATAGGACCATCTTCACCTAGGGGTGCAGCATGCTTGCGCACCTCTACCAGGAGCTAGGCTGGTATGTGCACTTTGAGTACTGTAGCCTTACAACATGCACACTTTTGCAGGTGTGCACCTTTGCCCACATCATGTGCACTCGGTTGGTCAATTTTTCCTAGTGATGACTGTATCAAATCCCCATGTCCCATTGGCATGACATGATGAGCCACTGGAGGTTCGAAGATTTATAGTTTTGGCAGTTGCAGCTTGATACTCTCATAGAAAATAGGGTCTGATGGAGTCCTTATCAATTTTTTAGGTTGGTGGATGATAGCAGGTATTTGAGGAACCTGTAGAGAGATCATTTTTTGATTGGGTGTAGGGATTTTGTCATTGTACCCTACTATTGGAGTCCAGTCATGTGGCAGCATGGACGACCACAAACTATACTAGTAGATGTGCCCATGCATACCAGGGCTCATACGAGCGCGGTGAGGGTTGGGGACTGCCCTCACCCCACTATCACAGATATTTTCCCATCTGATGATGATGAGCCTGACCATGATCTACCACCCATATTAGCGGTGGATAATGTCAGTGTAGTAGTGGATTTCATGCGGTGGTGGGAGAGGCATCGACCTGCTCCTGTGTTCAGTGAGGGTGCTCTAGGAGGGGACCCTAGTCCATAGGGGGACTTACCAGTCTTGCCACCATAGGACAGAAGGAGAGGCTAGTAGTAGGTCGAGGAGGAGGAGGAGGAGGCACCCTAGGAGGAGGAGGTGGCACCAGCGAGGCTAAGGCAACGAAGGAGATCAGATCCCCTACTGGCTACCCCTATCTCTTCAGCTCCACCATCTTCCACTGTGGCTATGTCACTCGCGACCTACCAGGAGAAGCCATCGATGTTGGGGCATAGGTCCGAGTACTGATCCTCACCCTGACCTGACATGGTAGCCGGGGGATCCAGGTATACATAGTTCATTGTTTTATGTTTTGTACTTTCAATTTTCTAATACATGTATCTTATATATGCCATGTGGTACTAATGCATTTTCCTTTTCTGTGGTTGTAGAGGATGCACAAGGATGGACTAGGCTCATAACTTAATTATATAAGAGGTCACCCCTACTGTATAGATTTAGGGATCAGTCCTTGAGGTGTATCAGCCAGGGGTGTCATGCCCCCAACTTTTAGTTGATTGTACGCTTATGGACTACTACATATGAGGAGCGAGGTGTAGAGATTGTCTAGCTAACTGCAGAGTTGACAACCATGCGAGGGAAACATAGCCAGCGATTGGGGGAGCTTACAGATAGTGATCACAGAGCAAGACATGACAGTGAGGAGGGCTGATGCAGCTGAGTAGGCACATGACATCCTTCAGATTCATCTCGATGACCTCGGTGGGAAGCCAACAATTGTGAGCTTGATAGAGGTTCAGCGACTACGAGACTAGTTGCAACAGGTGGAGCTAGACATATCCTCCTTACACGGGGAGATCATAGGGATGTGTGCTACTCTGTCTGCATCACACTCTCATTGTTTGCACTTCATGACCACCGTTCAGCCCCTTCCACAGCTTCCAAAGCATCCACCAAAGCCATAGGGCTTCGGGAGCCACACGTTGTAGTGATTTGGGGATCATCATCATTTTTGTTGTGAGATACATATATATTCATACATACTTGTAGATCTTTTTGTATAGACATGTATATTCAACAACCACTCATCTTTTGTAGTAATGGCCTGATACATGTACATGAAATGGATACATACATTGCGCATATGTATATATATATATATGGATACATCGATTTTGATCTCATGGCATTGTTTATCTGAATTTGCATGTTTTTTATTTATTTCTCACATGTTCATGCTATGGATGTTATACTCTCATGTGGATGTATGCTTATATTAGATGCTAATATGATTTAATTAAACACACATGATTGTATGTTAATTAAATACAATGATGATCTAATGGACACACACACACACACATACACATGGTTATTCATAACACAAAAAATATCATAATGTGTTAATGAATAATGTCAACATATGTAGTACCACTACTCTTTCTTGCAAAGAGAGCACCACATAGGTGACACATAGGAAACTATGCATAGTAATCGCGGAGATGCATAGCGTTAACAGGCTCCTTTAAAGGAATTCCATCTATAGATGATAGTCCATAGGCGCCTGAGCCATATACAAAAATCACAATGTAAGGGCCTAACCAGTTAGGGCTGAATTTTCTTCTCTAGTAGGGCAGCGCATTTACATTTCTTTGATTTTCACAAAGAACCAAATCTCCTATTTTAAAGGTTCTAGGGAGTACACTTTGATTGTACTATCTAGATAACCATCGGTGGTAAGCTTTAAGATGTTCGAGGTCTCATAAACGGCGCTCATCGAGCATCTCTAGCTGATGCAAACAGTTAACTCGATAGGTTTCATTATCGATTAACCCTTTGAGGGAAACTTGTAAAGACAAAATTTTCAACTCCAAGGGCAAGATGGCTTCATCACCATACATGAGGTTATAGGGCGTTGTTCCCGTAGCCATACGAATACTCGTGCGATAGGCCCATAAAGTGTATGTGAGTTGAATGTGCCAGTCTTTGCCATGTTTGTTAACTATTTTATGGAGAATAATCTCAAAAATTTTATTTGACGCTTTGACTTGACCGCTAGACTAAGGATAGTAGGATGTGGAGAACCTATGTTGGATGTGAAATATCTTGAGGAACTGCTTCACTTCTTTATTCTTAAATGGTGTACTATTGTCAGAAACAATTGTAGAAGGCAATCTAAATAGAGAAATGATGTTGTTCATAAGGAAGCTACAAATAACTCTGGCATTCGTGGATTGGAGTGGGATAGTCTCGACCCACTTTGTGAAGTAATCCATAGCGGTAATGATAAAGGCATGTCCTTTGGAAGAGGGGGGTGATATCTTTCCAATAATATCCAACCCCTATTTAGCGAATGGAAAAGGGGAACTTTGGTTTTGTAACTCTTAGGCAGGCACATGAATGAGTCGACTATGTTGCTGACATTGAGGGCACTTCTTGACAAAGTCAAAGGAATCTTGTTCCATTTTTTTCCAATAGTACCCCATGTGTATCAATCTTCATGCCAAGGATTTACCACCAAAATGTCCACCCCCAGAGCCCACGTGGGCTTCCTTAAGGGCAAGGGGTATTTCTACTTTAGCAAGACATCTAAGAAGCAGGCCATTATAGGCCTTCCCATAAAGTATGTCAGACAGGATGACGTAGCGAACCGAAAGCTTCCTCACATGAATGTGGTCATTTTTCATCACATCATCGGGGAAGTTTCTAATCTTCAGATAGTTATAGATATTAGAAAACCATTCCCCAGAGTCTACATGGGAACACATAGGGGACCCAATCTCAGGTTCTTCAAGAATCACGAGGGTTCGCAAGACCTAGACCATGAAATGGTATTCTTTCATATCTTCTTTGGAAGGTACCAAGGAAGTGGCACTTGCCATGGCATTGGCATGTCTGTTTTCTCTCCTAGGGACATTGTCTATTGTGAAAGAAGAAAGCCATTTGAGCAAAGACAAGGCAAGGTCTCAGTACCAGGACAACTTACTTTGCTTCGCCTGATAGGTTCCCGTTATTTGGTTTACTATAAGTTTAGAGTCACCTAGGATACATAAGTGTCTAATCTTTAGTGCTATCACAACACGTAAGCTAGCTATAAGGGATTTGTACTCATCGATGTTATTGGTACAAGGAAAATTTAATCGAAAGGATAAGGGAACTGGTTTTCCTTTGGGGGATATTAGGAACACACCCACTCTGGAACCAGTTTGACACCTTGACCCATCGAAATACATTTTCCATTTGTGGTCGTGATCAATTGCACTTTTTTTTTCATTAGGAAAAAAATCTAAGCTAGGAAAGGAGCAAGATGAGGGAGCGCCTGCCAACTAATCCGCAACTGCTTGACCCTTTATTGATTTTTGAATAACAAACTTTATGCCAAACTTAGAAAGCAACATAACCCATTTTGCTAACCTTCCTTCCAGATCAGTGTTGGAAAATAGATATCTTAAAAGATCTATTTTTACTATGATGTGTGTTTCAGCATGACGAAGATAATGCCTCAACTTCTTTGCAACGAAGACAAGAGCAAGGCATAACCTTTCCATGGAGGAATAACAAGTTTCATAGTCAACCAGGATGTGACTAATGTGGTAGACTACTCTTTCCTTTCTAGTGTCATCATATTGAGCTAAAAGAGCTACCAAAGCATATGGTGACGTAGCTAGATAAAGCACAAAGGGTCTATCTTGCATAACTAAAATCAATATGGGAGGGTTGGCCAAATAGGCTTTGATTGATTCAAAGGATTTTTGACATTCCTCATCCCACATGAAGTGAACATCATTTTTTAGTAGACGAGTGAAAGGAAAGGTGTGATCAACCAATTGAGATATGAATCTACAAATTTCCTGAATCTTTCCCTATAGACTTTGCAACTCAGTGATATTCTTCGGTGGAGGCATGTTAACGATAGAATCTATCTTTTTAGTGTCAACTTTGATCCCACGATGAGAGACTATGAACCCTAGAAGCTTTCTGGTGTCAACGCCAAATATGTACTTAAGGGGATTTAGTCTCATTTTATAGAGCCAAAGTCTTTCGAAAATAAGATGGAGATTCTAAGGATGATCCTGACAGGTTACCGATTTTTCCAATATGTCATCAACGTAATCTTCCAGGATCTTGTGAATAAAGTCGTGAAATATTAGGGTCATCACCCGCTGGTAAGTAGCTCCTGCATTTTTTAACCCAAAGGGCATGACCACATAATAGAAAATACTCCATGGGGTAGTGAAGGTTGTCTTATACTAATCGTCTGGGTTAATACAGATCTGATTATAACTTGAGAAGCCATCCATGAAAGAAAGAATTGAATGGTCTGCAGTCGAGTTGACAATCATATCTATATTAGGTAGTGGAAAATCATCCTTAAGAGAAGCCTTGTTAAGATCTTATAAGTTGATGCATATGTGAATACAACCATCAGGCTTACTAATGATGACTATATTTGAAGTCCAAGGGGAATAATTGATAGGATGGATAAAGCCTACTTTTACTAGTTTCTCTATCTTAGTCTTAACCATCAATGCCACTCTAGGATTGATCTTTCGGATTTATTGCTTAACCGGCTTGGCATTGAGACATAGGACGATATTATGAACCACTATAGATTCATCAATACCGGGCATATCCTCATATGTCCAAGCAAATATGTCAGGATGAGAACGTAAGATATCAGATTGTTCGACTGTTTCTTCTGAAGAGAGACACTTCCCGATTTTGATCAACTTTTTAGGAGATGTGGGATCCATGGAGATCTTGATAGTATCCCCTTTTAAGAGGGAATTACGGTCCTCATGATGAGGTGTTGCAGCGTCGTCACTACTATTAGATAGAGGGTCCTCCTCATCAATATTCAAGAAAGGTTCCCCGAAATATGCTTGGTTATGCAAATGATATGGGAAAAGTCTTTTGTGGTGAGAAGGAGGTAATGGGGAATAGGCGCCTAGAAAATCCTCTAATGCTTCATTTGAAGAGAAGACAACAAGAGGGATTTTTTTGGCTTACTCCTTTTCCTCTATTAACTCAGGGTGAACAAGGTTTAATGGTTTGACCGAAATCATATTAACACTCCACCAAGGCTTTTACTTAGATTGTTTAATGGAACATCCTAGTCCTAAATTGCATCATCATGGATTAAGATGGATAGGGACTTGAATTCCTTGTTTGATACGTCTTAGGCCTTTTTTCCTGTAGCTATATCAAGAAGCGAGCTCATATCCAAACCCATAGCAAGTTTGCAAACTTCAGGAGGTGGTGGATCCACATAGAGTGCTTCGTTCCACCAACAAATGTCAAACATCTCTACAGGGGTACTTTCGCCTCCCTTATTGGGTTCACAAATGTTAATTTATTTTGTAGGAGGTGGATTGTTCTCCTTAGCGCAGGAAGGAGCAATCTCCTGAATAGGGTCACACTTCTTTTCCTCCACGAGAGTATTATCCACCTTTGTGTTAGGGGCATGTGGAAGGTCCACGCAAGAGGGGTAGATACCTTATACTCCATGATAAAGAATTCAAAAAATTTCAAGGAACCCCAATCATCTCTGAGGAAAGCATTTGTTTGAGAAGGTGATGCAGGAGAGCCAGGATCTTCTACTTTAGGCAGTTTTTTAGTTTCGACACTCACCTGCAGAACAACTTCCATAGAGGGTATCGGTGAAGAGCATGCCATAGCATCAGTAGTTAAGGAAGGAATACAATTCTTGAGGGTAGATATAGCGATGACCAATTCACAGAGGCAAATGCTTTCTAGATCCACTTTGATTGTGACTACCTGATTGTTTGCGACAAACTTCAAGGAACGGTGTAAAGAAGAGGTTATCATGCCCATAGCATGGATCTAAGGTCTCCCTAAGAGGAGGTTGTAAGGTAAGGGGCTGGGAATCACATAAACCAATGTGGGTAAGGTAACGAGGCCTAGTTGTAAAGGTAGTATTATTATACCTAGGGCTTGGCGACCAGCATTATCGAATCCACGAATGTACAAGGAGGGAGCTGCTAAGGGAGATGAATCAACTTTAATTTTAGGTAGTAGGTCCAAACTGCAACCATTGAGAGTTGAACTGGTATCAACGAGGGTATGCCTAATACCGATGTTGTTAACATTGACTATGATCATTAAAGGATTTACTTGTTTCTGCACATCTGGAGGTGGGAGTTCTTGCGGGTGGAACATAATATTCAGCGAATCTGCATGAATATGGGCCAACAATGCATTAACATCTGTAGGCCTAGCAGAGGTAGGAAAGAGAATCTTTTGTAAAGCTTCTTGAAGCATCTCTTGATAAACTGGAGCGGTCTAATGCAAGTCCCAAAGCGAGATCTTATCTGGAGTAACACGAAGCTGCTCGACAAGATCATAATTGCCTAGTGCTTTGATCGCAGGCTTAGGTGCTACAAGAAGGTTTGGTTGAGAAGGTGGCAAAGAATTAGGTTGCAAGGTGGGAATAGAAGGTTGTTCATCCAAGTTTTGTTTATTACTCCATGTAGGATATGTGTGTCCAACGACGTTATAAGATGTAGAGTCTGCAGCTTTCACGAACCTTGAATACAAGTTTGGTGAATTGTTATGACATGAAATTCCATATATAGAAGGGTTGGATGGGGTTACGTAAATGATGGGTTTCTTAGGGCTCAGAGGGGCCACTGAGACTACCACTACATTTACCAATCCCTCAGCCTATCAAGAGGAGACTTGTTCGGGAGATTTGCGGATAGGGGAGAGCACTTCTAAGAAATCATCTAGAGCATCCTCCAACATATCGAAACCTTCCTCAGAAAAGTCATTATCATAAACGTGCAACATCACAGATAAAGTTTCGATGTTCACGTCAAGTTCACCAAAATGTGATATAAGAGGGATTCGCTGCACATGAGTCTCTCCTTTCTTGAGAGATCACCAGGGAATGAACTACTCTTATACACCTTAGAGTAGTAAAATGATAAAGAACCAGAACCCAATTACACTTTGAAGGAAATAGTCAGAGATCCTGAGAGAGCCGGATCAAAGGTTTCCTGTCTCAAAAGAGAGAGCTCTCGGCTAGAAGACGTCAGCGTAGTTCTAGGATGCTAGCGTGGTGCGCTGTTGTCTGGAAGATGTGTTGGCATCCTGAGCAACAAAGAACTCATGAACTCAATGGACATAAATAAATCCTACTTACAAACTCAGGAGTGATCTATACGGGACTGTTAACTAACCAGAAAACCAAATATTCAAGGAAATACCATGATGCTTGGAGAAAGCTTACCCTTTTCTCAAACACTTGAGTCTTCACTCCAAGTTGCTTTTCATGACCTGCACACGAAAGATCAAGGAGAAAGATGTTGGGTGGCTGTATAAGGGCCTGCCTCAGCCAAACCCCGCTATGGTGTTCCCACCTCCACAGACAACCAAGTTGGAAAGGAATGAAAAAGGAGTAAACAAAGTGTGTGGTGAAAGCGATACTCGCAGAGGGGTAGAACCCACACCACGATAAGCGTGTGGTGAAAGCAATACCTGCTCGGGAGTAGAACCCACACCGCGAAAGAGTAGATAAATGCGTGTAAAAGGAAAATGAGAAAGGAAGAGAGAGTGTTACCCACGGGCTAAGGTCCTCTCTGGAGCACACAGACGCACCGTTGAGTGCTTGATTGAGAGCTGCTACTGCTACTGGGGGGACCTTAGTCTAGCATGGATTCACCTATGAATGCACTGCTATCAAAGGAGAAGAAGTCTCAAAGTTGTAGCAAAACAGAATGAGAGCTAGTGTGTTGTCTTCCAACCTCTGAATGGAAGGAAAAAAAGAGGTTTTAATGCTTGCAAGGGCGAAAAAGAGCCATTACTTTCAGAGTGTAACTTCCAGGACACATGTCT
Source organism: Sequoia sempervirens (assembly GCA_007258455.2). NCBI lineage: Eukaryota > Viridiplantae > Streptophyta > Pinopsida > Cupressales > Cupressaceae > Sequoia > Sequoia sempervirens. Next base: position 78,421 of record VDFB02033713.1, on the reverse strand, counting down.
CAAGGGTTAACCTTCCATATTCCATGTTTTGAGCTCAAGAAATGGTCAAGACGCTAGCGCACCGCGTAGACGTCTATGCATTGCGCATTCGTCTAGGGCCTATATTCTTGGGACACACATCGCTAGGCTTCTATTGCTCAATCACTTGTTCTCCTGGAGTCAAAATCGTGAAATTCTAATCCCAGGGGTTTTGTCATTAATGTTTTGAAGTGTCATAAATGCTACGCATAAATGTTGAAATATGGAATTGCCCCTAGGTGCAATTCTGTGATATTATAGGGTCAAATTAAAATAAATTTTCCAATTCATCCTAAAAGCAATTAGGTATCTCCTCTAAAGGAGTTTTAGTCTCATGAGTTCAATATACTCCTCCCAATGATCATGTAATGTGTAATTCATATTTATGGGATGAGGAGTATAGGGCTCAATGCCATCTTTGGCAGTTGGTTATGCTTTTATGGTCAATTTAGTACCATATCTTTTTTAAATAGCATGTGGGACTAGTCAAAATATAACTACCCACCAAATTTAGCAATGAACTCCTTAGATAAGTAGATGGGAAAAAGGTAGGGAGGTCTATTGCTAATATATCTTGCAATAGAGTGCATCTAGGGCACACATGCAATGACCCCCATTGTATTGACAATAGTGGCATCCAATTGCACAACCCCTTTAGTGATTGGATCATACTTGATGCCAAGGATATCAACTACCTCCTTGGGAATATTAGAGCTACTATCCCTCAATTCTATCATATAATTAGGGACTAGATGATATATGATGATTAGATGCATTTAAAAGGGAGGAGGTTTTACTAATTTTACTTCAAATCCCCTCTTCTTTGGGTTGCACTAGGCTGGTTGGAGCTACTACTCCTATTGTTGGCACAAAATTTGGAAAATTGAGTACTTTCAAGGTTTCCTACTTAAAATCCATTTGAGTTGGGATGAACAAAGCCTCCCACATAGTGAAATTCAAGTTAGAATTTTTCATTTGATCCACAATATTGAAAGGAACACTACTAACCTTAGAAGATACTTTCAAAACTTCAAGGTCCAAATTCATTGAATATTCAATTTGAGGTTGATCTTGTGTTTTTTTACCTTTATCAACAATCTAATTTGGCTGTAACACAATTGTCCTTCCTATTGCACCTACCCGCATAGTTCCTTGGAATGGTTGTCAAGTTGTTTCTTGACTGCCCATGAGAGCTATTTCAATCTCCATTTCCATAATATTTCCCCTTGTATTCTAAGATATTGTATCAAAAATTAGTTGATTTAGACCACAAAAATTAGCTTCATGCCAGTTTACCAATGTAATGTCTCTTGGAATGTGGTATTTTCTACTATTAGCTTCTTGATTTACATTTGATTTCTATCCTAAAATTGATGGTTTGGTTTGAACCATTAGAGTTTTCACAGACTTTCCATTTTAACAAACATTTTGATTATGTGGTTGATTGCATGGGTAACACTATTCATTCTCTTGAGCTAAATTATTTTATATTGGAACAAGATCTATTGACATTCATAAGTCTTTAAGATTGACAGTATTCAAGGGATTAACATAATTCCATTGATAATGACCTTGAAATGGCTACCTATTTTTTTGGTAGTTTTGATTCTAAGGCTAGTTAGATTTGCTTATTTGAGCTTGCCGCATCTTTAGATCCATTGATTCAATAGAAAAATTTGGTAGCAAATTTTTAGCTTCATGCAACTCATTTGAAGGTGCAATAAGAGTAGATGGCTAACTGGTTGATGCAATGGGAAGAGGTTCCAATATGGGCTATTAGGGTAGAAATTATAGAAATAAAGGTATTGGTGGCATTGGGGCTATCTTACAAGCTTGTATTAAATAAATTTCTCACCTGATGGCAATGTAATATGCATCTCACAAGGCTATCCCTCCCATAGATTATATTATAATTGCTGCATCAATATTAAGATCCCTTAGATAATACAAGAAGGCATGGTTGGAAGATGGTTTTACTAAGGCATAAATTCTACTCATCTTCTAGAATCCAAAGTTAAAGTATCCCATGAATTCATGAGGATATCTCTTTAACATTGTCAGTTGCTCCACAAGTGAAAGGTGATCACTTTTATCTTCACACTATTCATAGATATTTTTACCTAGATCATCCTAGTTATGAATAGAATTAGGCCTTATAACCTTGTACAAATCTAGTGCTTTTCCTTTCAAGGATGTGGATAAGAGTCTCACAACCACATTATCCTCTATGATGCTATGGGATAGAGTAGATACTAGAAATACAGATACTAGAAATACCTTGAATGTGTTCTATTGGGGCAGTGGTAGTCTCACTAGTGAAATAAGGAATTAATTTCAAGCTATTCACTGGTATGCCATTTATTTGGGCTAACACAAGAGGGATACAACCATTAAAGGTGACAAACACTTCTTCTTTTTGACAAGGGTCAAAGGTATTTTTACTATAATATTTTGGGTTTTGTGCCAAAGGTGTACTACAATGTTGTAATCCTATAAGAATGAGTTAAACACATATATTTGATGTATTTTGAATGTATGCATGAGAAATGTTTATATTTTAAAATAATATGTAAGTCTTCTTAATCATGGTTTGATGATTTGAGCATTAGTCTTGATTAGTTTTTATATAGATGACATAAAATCATTTATAAATATTTCACAAAGGCATATTTTCATATTAATACAAGTAATTTATGGGTTTATTCATTTTGATATTTTTCAATTTCATTTATCTACTTTTTTCATATGTATTGAGCCTAGATTATGTGTAGAGTCAGAAGGTATAGTCTTCAATGATATCTTCATTAAGGTATCACAAGGTGGATTTCAATCTTGTACCTTTTGGTGCATTAAATTAACTCTATTTCCCAACTAGATAAAGGTACCCGTTTGCTTCATACTCAACCTCCTATCACACTAACACATTCAAAACATTTAAATACTAAACATCAATTCATATTGTGTTGTTTCAATTTCATTAACTTCCATGTAGATAGATATATAAAATAAATAATAGGGGTTATCAAAGTCACATTACTAGGTACATTATATGGCAGTTCATCTACTTTAGGAAGTTGCAAAATATTGCCTTGTAAAAATACCATGTAGACACATAGTGATATATAAATAAGGATATATTATGAATTGGCATTGTTTTGTGTCAAATAATATACCTATTTCAAGTAGTTGTATATAAAATGATACCTTAGGGAAGCCCCCCTTTGGCCTAGTAGAGCCTAAAGTTGAAGGAGATCTTACCTACCTTAGTAGATCAGTCCATATTTATCTTACCTAAACATAAGTCTGAAGTCTTTTACCTTGAATTTGAAACCTCTGGAACTCAATAGAAGCTTACCTTTATAGATTTGGGAAATAACAACTAGAACCATTCAAAATTCATAACAATCCATCTAGAATTTTATCCCTTCAACAAAGGGCCGAAGAAGACAACAATGAAGAAACCCTTAGGAAAAAAATTAATTTATATTTCCTCTCCCCAATCCTCTAATTGATCTTGGGTTGGCCATAATTTACAAACATTCCCAATTAGAGATGTCTATTTAAGATCTATTATCCTAGAATCAATTTTCATATCTACCAGATTCATTCTAATTTTCTCATTTTCCTTCTCAATAATGTATTTATAAATTATTTTCCTTCAAACTAGCTAGATAGATTTTCAACCCCATTGCAATAGTAGGGCACCAATTATTCATGATGAAATTTGGACATTTCCTAAACTCTTCTTATTCTAGGTTTTTCTCCTTCCTCTAATCTCAATGCTTGTGGAGCAAAACTTTTATTAGAACCATCTCATATACATAGCTCTACTTGCATGGGGAAAAAAAAATATTCCATTTTCAATTCCTTTTTAATATGTTATGTTGGCTACCAATTCAACCTAGAATCTTGGCATATTTATTCCCATTTAGTCTCTCTTTCTCTTGCTTTGGCTATGACCAATCTCTTAGATTCCTTATCACTTCCTCTTATCTCTTTGTTTATTCAAGTTGGCTTTTGCGCACCATGTTTTAGGCTTTCTCCTATTTATCCAATTCTCACATTTATTTTATCTGGTTTCAAGTAAATTCATCACTAGCAATTCATCACTAGTAATTCACTGCTAGCAATTCATCACCGTGACATATTCATCGCATATGTAATTTATCACTAACAATTCATCGTCGTCATATATTCACCGCATATACCTTTTTTATGTGTCCAAAAAAATCTTTGTACTCTTTCTCTTTTGGGTCCTCTTGGCCACTTAAATATTGAAAAATGTATATGTGGTCAATATACCACAACGATGAATTGGTGGAGGTGAATCTTATATGCATTGAATATGTCATGAAGATGAATTGCTGGTGGTGAATTGCTAGGCGATGAATTTTTCTAGAGCTGTTTTATCTCACCCACTTGTGTGCCTTTGTCTACTAGCATTCACACAATTTCTTTATTTGTCCACTCTTTACCAATATTGCATTTGATAAATAATTTTTAAATTTTTTTACTAATTTTTAGATAACGCAACAATCAATATATGTAAATTTAATAGATTATATTGAATCAATTTTTTTTTTTGATAAGTTATAATTAAATAAAATCATATTAAACTATCTTTTGAAAATAAACTATATTTATAAATTATATCTATTGACTCAATATAACCTATTAATTACTATTTCAATCTTAATTATAAACTTCAACTTATATAATCCAAATAACTAAAACTTTATATAATGATAATGCACAAATAATATTTCATTTCCTCTTACCAAATATAAATTCATAGGACCCTTTGTTTTTGATTAACAAGCAAGGAAAGGCGAGATCTTTACAACAAAAAATTTGACATGCAACAAGTGTTTCAGACCTGTATCTAGAGGTTGTATGGCTTAGTTACAAAACACAACGTAAATTCTTTGCTTGTTGACTCCAGTTTGATTAAGTTTTTGAGTTGCTACAATACATTTATAACAAAACAATTCTAACTATTAAATTACAAACAAACACTAATTACCAAAATTTAATAAATTAAATAATTAAAAATAAATATTAAATTAAAAAACATAGTAAATAAACACTTTTCATCGTTAGAACAAGAAATAATTGTGAAAGTATCAGCTCAAACCTTTGCACGGGGATTTTTCCAGTTTATTGATGTACACAAAGAAAAAGGAAAAGAAAAGAAGGGCTATAGATGATTTTTCTATAATGATTCACTGCTTACTTGAAAAGCATATCCAAGAATATATTGCTCACAAGGATTCTTCTCTATAATGTGGCAAGAATAAATTCCAATCTAAAGTTGCAGAAAAGTGTTATTCCATTCCTTCACTTTCCAGTACTGCACCTGTATGTTCTCCACGACCTAATATTCCTTTCTTCGCCCTATATAAGCACCATCAAACACATCGCACCAAACCACAAAGCCAACGTAACCTCCTATTTGTCTTCTTCATTTCTCTTTATTCTCATATTGTGTAAGCCATAAGCAGGTATGGCATACTACCAGCAGTATGAGAGCCCGAGGTACCCAAATGACTGTGATGGTGGGTATTGCCAGCAGCAATACCCTCCTCCATGCAGAAAAATGGAACAAAACTATGGCTTTAATCAGTCTGGGTACAATTGCAGTGAGCAACAGAGCCACCACAGCCTTCCACAGGGACAGATTGTGAGGGTCTGCTCTAAGGCCAATCCTGATTATGCTCTGGGTATCAGAGATGGAAGAGTTATGCTTGTTTACTACAATCCCAGTGACCCAACTCAGGTATATATACACTTCCAATACTACATGTTTGTTAAATAGGAAGTTATGTCTATAAGTTGATATGTATTTTAATGTTTTAAAATTTGACTGTGTTAGTGATAGTTGGGTTACTTCTAATATTTATTTAATGTTCTCTCACACACATATATATATAGCAATGGGTGAAGGATGAGTCATGGAGCAATCGTGTGAGGGACACAGTGGGTCACCCAGCCTTTGGCCTCGTGAACAAGGCCACTGGGCAGGCCCTTCGTCATGCCCCTGCTGCATGTCAAGAGGTATGTATATGTTGTTTTGAGGGATTGTTAGCTCTGTAATATAGCATCTTTTAGGTAAATTTATCTGTTTTAAAAAGAAAAAATCAGTCTTATAAATGAACTCTCTTACACCGGCTATAGATTAATGCTTTCTTATGTAAGCCAATACATAGCATGACACATATATCATAACATTTGTTTAAAATATTAGTACATTGCTGAATCTGTCCTGATTATTACTAATATATATGCCTTTTGATGATACAATTTTGTTGTTGGTTCATGGCAGGTGTTGTCGACCAAGTATGAGGGTGGCTCCTATGACGAGAGTGTGCTGTGGACTGAGAGTGAGGACATGGGATATGGGTACAGGACCATAAGGATGGCAAATGACATTGGCCTCAACTTGGATGCATTCCAGAGTGATAGGAAGCATGGAGGCATCCAAGAGGGCACTAGAGTTGTGCTGTGGAAGTGGAACAAACAGGAAAACCAGCTCTGGAAGATTTCCCCTTGTTATTAGAAGAATCATCATCCTGCATGGCATAAATATAAGTACATAAAGATCTTAATTTTGTGGGTGTTCTTAGACTTGTGTGGAGACCCGCACTATATTTGGGTTTTATTGATTTACCTTACCTTATAATAAAGTTCTCTAGTTTATGATATATAGTTTTATTATAAGTTGTTCTCTAGTTTATAATATACAGTTTTTGTTAAATGCTAATATCTTGTGATTGCCCTAGCATTGACATTGTTAATATGCTCATGTCAGATTAAATAGAACCATTTTGATTGATATAATGTTTTGTTGTGATCAAATCAATTCGTGCATCAAAGAAGATAAACAACGAGGATAATTATTCCGTACTACCAGACAGATTTGAGTTATTCATCCAAGTGAGAAATAAATACAAAATATCTTGAAGAGTTTAAATTACCTATTTGTAAGCAATTTAGATACTAGGATGATAAGGATTTGACAGTCAACGGAAAGAACTCCATCATTGACCTCTAATCTGTCCTCTTATTTTCTTCACGACCTGTGCAACGCTTGCATTATCATCCTCTGTTTTTTGAAAATCGGCTTCTTCCTTTCATTGACATAAAATAGGCAATGCAATCTGAATTTATTTTGAATTCCATGTTTAGTATGCTGCTCATGCTCGCAAAGCTCTCGTGTCTCTGAAGGGTCTTTTTTAACGTGTTCTAACTATTTTGAATTCAAAATAAAACAATCATTCATTTATTTTATTTTATTTAGGATGAAACTTCATAAAGGAGAGATGTAAATGTTGATACAACTAATGTAATTGAGATTAGGACTAGTGTAATTGAGACTAGGACTAGTATAATTATGACTAAGATGTACATATACAAGATAAAATATAATGATGAATTGACGATCCTAAACAACCTAGGATGTATCTAAATACAATTCATATACATACAACTTGAGATCTTTGGTATGCAAGTTGATGGGGTTGAAAAATAACATTCACTGTTCAAAAAATGACCCATGAAGCAAGAGATTTAAAAAATAAATAAGGAGTAAAAGTATGTATATGCAACCCATTTTAATGGATAGTAGCGCCTAACCTAGGAAAGAAAAGACCTAATTAAATGGGATAGTCATTTTCTAAGGTGTTGTATAGAGTAGATCAAGATAATAAGCTCTAGGGTTGGCTAATGTACCAAATGATGCAAGTTAAGTGATAAGTACAAAAAATATGTAGCATACACCAAAGTGAAATTAACAAAAATAGGTAAAGGTGTAGAATATGAAATTCTATCTCTTACATGTGCATATCATTATAATTACACAAATATACATATATCGACATCATAAAATATCAAAATATAGAAACTATACTAGCTCCATATTTGTGATTAAATAAATTCAATCCACATTCAATAAATTTGATCAATATAAAATTGAGATAGAAAAGAGAATGTAACTCGAACTTTTGGATTCAATTTATTAATCACACAATGTTTTCTTGTTCATTTTTGGCTTCATACTCCTCTAATTATAATTGAGTTTATTGTCAATTTCATTGGTATGATTTCACAAATAATACATGAAGGCATCGACAATACTAAAGTTGACTATGAATGCTACATACTTTGAACTTATCATATGAAGGTTGTAGGTCCAATGTTTTTGTTTATGGTGAAGGTCTATCTAGGGTACGTGTATGTGTGTCACACTTGCTTAATGATTAGCTGGTCATGGGCGTTTCACTCTTTACTTCTCTAGCAATGTGCTCTAGCCTATAATTCCCACCCAACCTGTATATATTTGAGAAATTCACTGTTAAGGGGAAAATCAACATTTTTTGCGTTAATGAAATTTAGCGATAAGTTTTTAGAGGAAAAGTGCCAGGGTTTTAATGCTTTCTTGAATCCTTAATTGAGAAGTGGTTCAGTGCTATACTTTCTTTGATTCAAATAACTTTCTTGGATAGATTGGATTTGAACAACTTGTTTGGGTTTGGTCATATCAATCTAATAGAATTGGTCAAAATATAAAAAAATGATTACACATTATCAAATTTAAGAACTAGACATAAAAATAATCATTCAAAAATCTTGAAAATATAAATTAATAATTGATACTATCAAATTCAATCTAAAAATATATAATTTTAACCTTCTACATTAATAAAACAAGAAAAGTAATAGATTTGTTAAACAATGATTTGAATTATGTCAAAATCATGAAAAATTTGTTCTATAGAACATGTAGTATGTGAGGTAAAATGGAGCATTTGGTTCTAGAGTCATTGGATACACATGTTCTTTTACATGTTTTGGTATTTTTCTTCTATAAAAGCACAAAAGCATTATAACACATTCACACTATAACTTGCCTTGGGTACCATTGACCTTTAGGGATATATTTTTCTTGGGAATCCAACCCAAATGGTTGGACTTACATGAAAATATCTAAATGCATTTTTTTGTAAAATATTAAAAAATGATTAAATCTCAAGTATGCTCTCCATTAGGTTTGTACATCTTTCAACATTGATATGCAAAAATGTCACAATAATGTCGATATCTCTCTTATCTTTCTAACCATGTATTTTTTCTACATTTTCAATATGTTAAGTTTTTATTATTAATTTTTTTCTAATGTTTTCATTTTTTTCCAAAAATCTATGTATAATACTTTTATTGTCATTTATTATTTGTTCATGCAAATTTGAAACAAATTACATTTTTACATTCTAGACTATTTTATACACATTCAAAAAAATTACTTTTTTGATTAGTTAAAAAAATGAGGACAAGGAGCACGCTCAAGTTTTCTTTTTTTAAGATGTGTTCAAGTCAAAAATTGGTAATCATATATTGATTAAAAAATTAGAAAAAGAATCAATTATAAACAACATGATTTTTGCTAATTTTCCTATAATTTTTTTTATAAAATACTTTAAAAAGTCAAAATTTTAGGGGGAGCACATTAGATGTTATGTTGTATTTTTTGACAATAATAGGAGCAATTTGTGTTCTCTATCTATTTGAACCTCTTAATTTCCACCATTAAGAAAATTGTAGTTTCAAAAGTAGATTTAGAGCACTATACTCCGTTTGTTGCATCTTCAAATTTTGAGTGCGACTATCTTCAATTTATCATCTAAGATCATTTTTAATGATTTTAGAAACAAATTGGCCACTTAAGACCCCATTTTGGTCACTCATTTCCCTTAGAACCCAATGCCACCTATCATTAAAACTTATCTAATGAGTTTCCATTTTTTCCCAGTATTGACTTCTTCTAGCACTCAAATGGAAGACTATATCTTTAAAAATAGATTTCTTTATAACTTTACTTGTCATGGGATAAAAAATTGGTATTCACTTCTAGAGGTGGAGACTAGTGTTGGTCCCCTACATAGTAGTTCTAAATTTTTTCTTAGTCTTGGTCCTCCTATACACTTAGCCTTGTGTGTGTATTCCCATCATATATATCTAATTTAAGAGATCTTGAATGGGATCCCTTCATCAATGTTAACTAATTTTTGGGTGTTTTTGGTTATTTTCTAATATTTATATGAAGTTGTACACTTTTAGTGGACTGCTAGACATTTTCTACATGTTTGATGTCTAGTTCTAATGTCCAATTCCAAGTGAAAGTTTTGTAAATCCTTTTAAGGCTTTTTCATTTCTTCATTTTCTTTTATTTCAACTTTTATGAGAATTCAACTTGCATGTGAATATTTATATCTCCTCTCGACCTCTTTTCTATTTATACTCATAATCTCCATAATCTTCCACTCCTATATTGTAAACTTCATCCCCACCTCCAAATTTTCAAATATATAGTTCTAGTGCCTATTTCCTCATTGAAAGGAAGCCGAGTGCATGAAAGATGCTTCCAAGGCCAATCTAACTAGGAGAGAGTTGTAAAAGTTTCTTAAAAACCATTAAACTATTACTATATTAGATGCATACATATAAAAAATAGATAAAACAATGAAAAAATAACACATATTTTACATGGGGAAACCCATTTTAGGAGAAAAACCCCACATTCCAAAACAAAACTCAATTATATTATTCAAAAACAACAAAAAAGTTACAATATAATTGTAGAGCTATGTTCTTGCAGGAGTCTTCATAGTTCTTCTGAATTTTGGACTAATTTTGGTAGCATAATGATACTTCAACAAAACAATAATCGATAAATCCAAAATACAAGTGCTCAATATATAGAATCTTATAATGCATTAATTAGATATTTCTAAAATTGAATGCCAAAGGTTGAAGATGCAACATGCAAAGCGACAAAACCACTACATGTGCAAAACAATATGTTTTCACATGTCACCACATGCAATATTGCAATTGCCCATTGTCACTAAACCTGCACATGCAAAACCTACACCTACCAAAAAATTACTACACCTTCAAAGCTCACATTCCATGCAAACTCAACATGAAATAGAATTTTCCTTCATGCACAACTTCACTTGTAAATGGTAACTTCCAACTTGACTCCTCAAAAATAGAAATTGCAAGTTGTAACTCACAAAGCACCCTATGATAATTATCAAATATAATTTCAGCATTAAACAATTAAACATACTAAGAATAATAAAAGGTTGAGATACCTTACTTTTCCTACCACTCATAATCTCTCCACAAAATGTCAAAAAAACTTTCCATGCTAATTTCTTCCTAATTTATGGAATTCCTTTGGATGATGGCATATTCCTATCACTAGTTCTACATCATTTTTTCATATCCTCACTTTTTAATTTCATCCATGTTTGTAGAATTTTATTGGATTTCTAGACTTCTAATAATGTATTCAAATATATCATCTTAACCTCTAGTTTTACAAAGAGATTTTGTATTTCTTTTGAAATTATCCATTTGTTTACTTTTCTCTTTAAAAAAATTCTTAAGGAATTTTAGACCTTCATCTAATATGTATTTATAATATATAGTTTCACAATAAAACCTTGCACCTTCTATTATCACATCTTGATCCACTAGGAATCCCTATATTTCTTCCAAATTACCTCCACAACTTACTTGAACTTACCAAAATGATATTAAAATGACTAGATTCTACTCGAAAACTACCTACTCAAGTTTTTACTCCTAGAAACCATTATTTTTCTTCAGGGTATGAATTCAAATGAAAATTTAATGATGGAGGGTGAGTTTAGCCATGTAAGTTCATAAATTAGGTAGGTGAATTTCATCTCCCAAGGATCTTTGCACCAATTCTAGATTTTTTCATGTTGTGAATTTCAAGAGCTCTATCTTGAAATACACTTCAAAGTAGTAATTTCCACTTCTCAAATGTTTTTTAAGAAAGAGATTGCAATATTACTTTCCTTCATGTGTGACCTAGGGGCCATTGTAGAGCTTAATATGAATGCAACTAGAAAGAAGATGAATTCCATAGGTTTCTTGGTACAAGGCCATGTCATAGTGATGTGAGCAAGCACGGGCAATCTCTACAATTACAAAAATTCATGTATCTTTTTCCAAGAATTCTCTTTAGTTTTGAATGACATATTTTTCCTATTTTATGTGTAAATGGATGGAAAATAGGTTGTAGAGCTAAGAACTTGAGATAAAATGTTTTCCAAACCATTGGATTTCTTTTTTCCAACAAATGGTCAAAGGTATTTTGTATTATAATATTATGGGTTTTTTTTGAAAGGTGTAATATATGGATGTAATCCTAGAAGAATGATTTAAACACATACATTTTGTCTTTTGAATGTCTCCATGAGTAATGTGTATATTTTAAAATATTTTACAAGTATTCTTAATCATTTTTTAGTGATTTGAGTGCTAGTCTTAATTAATTTTTCATCTAGATGATAATATTTAATCATCAATAAATATTTTATAAAAATATTTTCTCATATTAATAAAATAAATATATTGGTTTTTTCATGTTGATATTTTATAATTTTATTTATCTACTTAATTTCATGTATAAAACCTAGACTATCATGTGTGTAGTTAGAAGGTATCTAGTCTTCAATGATATCTTCATTAAGGTATCAGAAGGTGGATTTCAATCTTTGTATCTTTTTATGCATGAAAATCAAGACTCTACTACCTAACAAACTAAAAGCACCCATCTACTTCATACTCAACGTCCTATAACACTAACACATTCAAAACAATTAAATATTAAACTTTAATTCATATCGTGTTGATTCAATTTCATAAACATTCATGTCTAGATGTATACAAGAAATATTAGGGTTTCAAAGCTACAATCTCAAGTACTTTATACGATAGTTCATTTTCTTTAAAAATGGGCAAAACCTTTCCTTGTCAAACTAGCATGTAGACACATAGTGACATATACATAAGGATGTGCTATGTATTGGATATGTTTTTTATTGAAGCTTATATCCATTTATTTTATTTTTATCCAAAACAACATCTTAAGGAAGCCCTTCTTTGGCCTAGGAGAGGATAAATTTTGAGAAGGTCCTACCCACCTTAAAGTAAATTGGTCTATATTTGCTTTTCTTAAACATAAGTGAACTATTTTTCCTTGATTTTGACACCCCTAGCACTCAAGAGAAGCTTACCTTTAGGGATTTGGGAAACAACAACCATAACCATTCAAAATTCATTATCATCCATTAATAATTTTATCCCTTGGACATGGTCAAGGAAGAAAGCAATGAAGAAACCCTTAGGAAAGAACATAATTTATATTTCCTCTCCCAAATCCTCCAATTTCTCTTTGGTTGGTCATAATTTCTAAATACTCCTAATTAGAGATACCAATTTAAGATCTAGTATCCTAGAAACAATTTTCATATCTATGAGACACATTCTAATTTTCTTCTTTTCCTTCTCAATAGTATATTTATGGATATTTTCCCTTCATACAAGCTAGATAGACTTGGCCCCTATTTTAATAGTAGGGCATCAATTCTTCATGCTAAAATTTCAACATCTCCCCAAGTCTTCTTAGTCTATATTTTTCTCCTTCCTCTAACCTCAAACCTTGTGGAGAAAAATTGTTATTAAAATAATCTCCTCTACATAAATCTACTTGCATGGGGGAAACATAAATCTTCCATTTTCAATTCCTTCTTGATATGTTGTGTTGGCTACCAATTCAACTTAGACTATTGGCATAGCTTTTCCTTTTTGTCTCTCTTTCGCTTTCTCTAGCTATGATCAATGAACTTAGATTGCTTGTCATTCCCTCCAAGCACTTTGTTTATTCAAGTAGGACTTTGTGCACCATATTGTATGATTTTTTTTATTTTTCCAATATGTACCTTTGTTTGATCTCACTCACTGGCATGTCTCCATCTACTATCACTCACACCATTTTTCTATTTATCTACTCTTCTTCAAATTTTTATTTGACAAATAATATTTTTTAAATTTATTAATTTTTAAATAACGTAACAATCAATAAATATAAATTTAATAGATATAATTAACAAATTGCAATTATAATTTTAAAAAATAACTTGTTATAATTAAATATAATTATAATTTATCAAATATCTTATATTTATAAATATTAACTACTATTTCAATCTTCATTATAAACCTCAACTTGTATAATCTAAATAACTAGACCTATATAATTATAATGCACAAATAACGTTTCATTTCCTCTCAGCCATATAAAAATTCATATAAACCTTTGTTGAGAGAGACGGTGGAGGTAATATTAAAAGACTAAACATGCTTGATTATTACTGCAATGGTTTTGACGAATAATTTACCTGCAATGGTTTTGGTTGTTTTTAGATTAGTAGCCTAGTATTTTGGGAGGTAACTTTTAATATGTTATTAAATTTCTTTCTAGAGAACTTTGAATATAGATATGAGTTATTTCGAAGGCATAAGAGGTGGTTTGGCTTGAGGTATTGTGAAAGTTTAAGCTCAAACCTTTCCAAAAAGACAAAGAGAAGAAAAAGAAGGGCAATAGATGATTTGGCTGCACACCATAAGAAATCACCGCACACTTAAAAGAGCATATCCAGGAATACATTGTTCACAAGGATTCTATTCTATCATGTCCCAAGAATAGATTCCGACCTTTAGTTGCAGAAAAGTTTTATTCTATTCCTTCACTTTCCAGAACTGCACCTGTATGTTCTCCACGAACTAATATTCCGTTCCTTCCCCCTATATAAACACCATCAAACCCATCCCTCTAAACCACAAAGCCGACATAACCTCTTATTTGTCTTCTTCGTTTCTTTTTATTCTCATATTTTCTAAGCTATAAGCAAGTATGGCATACTACCAGCAGTATGAGAGCCCAAGATACCCAAATGACTCTGATGGTGGGTATGGCCAGCAGCAGTTCCCCCCTCCATACAGAAATATGGAGCAAAACTATGGCTTTAATCAGTCTGACAGCTGTTATCAGTCTGGGTACAATTGCAGTGAGCAACAGAGCTACCACAGCCTTCCACAGGGGCAGATTGTGAGGGTCTGCTGTAAGGCCAATCCTGATTATGCTCTGGGTATCAGAGATGGCAGAGTTATGCTTGTTTACTACAATCCCAGTGACCCAACTCAGGTATATATACACATTTCCTGCAATAAATTTGTGTTAGTATTGAAATATATATCCATAAGGTGATATGTCTGTAAATGATTAAATTTTGACTGTGTTCGTTTCTGTGATAATTGGTTGCTAGGATCACTTTTGATATATATTTGCTGTGTATATGCATGCAGCAATGGGTGAAGGATGAGACATGGAGCAACCGTGTGAGGGACACTGTGGGTCACCCAGCCTTTGGCCTCGTGAACAAGGCCACTGGGCAGGCCCTTCGCCATGCACCTGGTGCATGTCAAGAGGTATGTACAGTATGTTTTGAGGGATTGTTAGCTCTGTGATATATAATCTATTATGTAACTTTATTTGTTTTTACAAGAAAAAATGAGTCTTATAAATGAATTCTCTTACACCGGCTATAGAATAATGCTTTCTTATGTAAGAAAGCCAATACAAAGCATGATACATATATCATAAAAATTTGCCTAAAATATTAGTACAGTGCTGAATCTGTCCTGATAATTACTTATATATATGCCTTTTGATGATATAACTTTGTTCTTGTTATTGTTTCATGGCAGGTGTTGTTGACCAAGTATGAGGGCGGTTCCTACGATGAGAGTGTGCTGTGGAGTGAGAGTGAGGACATGGGATATGGGTACAGGACCATAAGGATGGCAAATGACATTGGCCTCAACTTGGATGCATTCCAGGGTGATAGGAAGCATGGAGGCATCAGAGAGGGCACCAGAGCTGTGCTGTGGAAGTGGAACAAACAAGACAACCAACTCTGGAAGATTTCCCCCTGCTATTAGATGAACCATCATCCTGCATGCCATATAATAAATATAAGTAAATAATGATCTTGATGTTGTGGGTATTCTTCGACTTGTGTGGAGACCAGAACTATATGTGGGCTGTATGGATTTACCTTACCTTATAATAAAGTTGTTCTATAGTTTATGATATATAGTCTCTGTTAAATGTTAATAGCTTGTGATTGCCCTCGAATTGACATTGCTATTATACTCATGTAAGATGACATTGTTAGTTTCTTCTGATTGATATAATGTTTTCTTGTGATCAAATCAATGCGTGCATCAAAGAAGATAAACGCACTGAGGGGAATTTTTTCGTATTGCCTAAATAAATTTGAGTTATTCATGTAATAGAGAAGTAATAACTATTAAATATTTTGAAGAGTTGAAAAATATATTTGTAAGCAAGTTAGATACTAGGATTTGACAATCAATAAAATAAACTCTATCAATGGCCTTTAATCAAGGCAATCTTCGCTGCTACCACCTTCCAGCTTTGGGACAAGCGGGGAATGATTGGACCTTAGCGAATCATATATATCCATATAGTCTAACTACTTTGCCTACAAAACACAATTTTGTTATTTAATGATATAAAGCTCTAATAATTCTTTATTGCCCCTCTATTAATGGGTGAGTACTCCCATTCTTTCATATTTATTTTATGTTATTCAATATTTTGTTCATTAGTTTTTCTTATTATATCATACCATATTCAATTTAAAACTAGGTACATAGTTATTACAATTAGACAATTCGTAGACCATAAAAAAATCTATTGTTTTTTTCATTATATCTTATTAGTAAAATTTTACATCATTTTTAGATCCAAGTTACCAAGTTTTCTTTACTCATTCATTGCCACCTAATATAAATTTTAGCCTCAAACTAAAGCTTATTGAAGAGGGAGGTCAAGTAACTCTAGGAACAATCCCAAACCTTGGAGTTATCAACAATCTCTTTAACCTTCTCTCAATGGACTTTAGGTCACATGGGCATTCTTTGCCCAAAGACAATGGTTAGCTCAATCCTTCAAGTTACTTATGCAAGGGGCGGGGGCAGGGGCAACTAAAATACACTGGCCACACTATTTGTTTCCCTCAATATATATCTACAATTGCAACCTACTTTCTCAAGCATATTAATGATTTGGATATACTCATAGTAAATAGGAAAAACATCGAGCAACAACCATATAACTTCCATGTTAGTAGAGGATGTGTCCATGAGGCATTAAAATATAAGATGTGCAATGAACCATACTACAAAGATGTGCAAATAGATGAGCTTGCATTGTCAATATTACTCTAGTCCTCCACTGACATCTTATACCTCCTATATGCAACAACTTCAAATCCTAATCCCATAGACACAAGCTTAGTGGAAACAATTGATACAAAATATGGCCCCTTAGATGACACCATGTCGACCACAACTTCCTTTGTTGCAAATCTGCTACATGCATGAACAAAAGTTGAAGAAACACACTCTTTACTACAACTAGGTAAAGGATGACTAACACCTATTGTTGAATGGCCACCCATTTCTCCATCTCCTATACATGAATACACCACCAAAGGATTATTTGTGATGGCATTATCCACTTTGTTTCCAAAAAGAAAAGCTGCATTCAGATAAGAGCATATCAAAGAAATTAAGCTACATGAGTATGCTCTACATTTTGTAAGGTACCATGATAATAGGTTTGACCAACACCCAAAATTTAGGTACTTCATACTAAATATTCTAATGCGCCATCGTAGCCAAGCCACTTCATTTGTATTCATCAATAAACAACTCGATGGTTACCTCCCATCAATGATCTCTGATCTTCACCAAAGATTAAAGGACATGCTAGATGACAAACTTGCATATCAACTCATGCGATTTAGCTCAGAAATTCATGGCACTAGACCATTTTTGAATCAACGTTGAGCAAAGGTTTTAGATATGGCCATTCAAATAGGTTGCCCCATACTTTTCTTCACCCTTAGTGTAAAAAATAGAAAATGGCAAGACTTGCATTCCATCATGCCAACCAAATTGCCTGCAAATCCTTCTATGACTTTATGATGGAGGATACCAAATATTATTCAAAATCCACACCTTACTACATTGTACATGCACCATAGGTTTATTGCATATGTGAAGAGGTCTTGGAAAAGCTTCTTGGTGCAACAAAATATTGGTACAAGTAAAACCTTTTTTTCTCATTGTCTTACATTATGCTCTTACTTTTATTATTTCCAAAAAAAAAACAATTTGTAGGTATGAATGACAACACAAAGGATTTATACACATCCATGGTTTCCTATGGCTCCAACAAGCACCTGACATTAGCAAATTAGAATAGAACAACTTGCAATCAATACAAAATGCACTTGATTACATTGACATAAATGTTTCTGCATAGAACCCATGAAGCCTTCACTTGAGAAACCAAACATTTCATCAATCTATTCTTGATAATCCTTGTTTGATGGATACAACAATGATCATGTCAACCAACCCTTCAATCGACTATAGTGAATTGGTCAATCATGTTGAACGCCACACAAAATGTACTTTGCAAGCATGCCTTAGGGGGAAAGGGGCATCTACTATATATGACTATAAAGTACCCTAGACCATTCAAGAATAGTCAAATCTTTCAAATGTTGAGAATGGCTAGCCTAAGCACACCCCAACACACAATGACAAACACCTCAACCTTTAAAACCCATCTATACTATCTATATGGAGGGCTAATGTAGATTGCCAACTTGTTCTCTCAGTTGATGTTGTTCTCAAATATATTGCAAAGCATATCGCAAAAGCTGAACACAAGAGAGAAACATATGATGCCATATTATCTTGCATTTCAACCACTTTTGATTATGAGATGCCTACCCCTATAGCTTTTTAAAAAAATGCTTACAAATAGCCTTGTGGATTGAGACATAAGTGCCCAAGAGAGTTTCCACCTCTTACTAAAGCTTCCCCTCTTTGTATCTAGTAGGGAATTTATTTCTTTAAATGTCAATCAACACAAATTCCAATGGGTATTAGTCTTAGCCACATTAATGGAAATAACACCTACCTACATCGATGCTTACATGGCACGATCAATACAACTAGGACAACGTCTCTCATTGAAGCGACCCATAAATGGAACTGTAAAGCATCTCACAAAAACACTCAATGGAAGGAACACCCCAGAGAAGCAATTGTTTGAGTCTCACCATGGTTCACAACTATCCCTACAAAAGATGACAAAAGCTTTCATGAATTTTGTTGGTTTTCAAACTAGTATTATATTTCCCATTTCATAACATTGAAAGTGAATTTGGACCATCAGAAGATCAAATAATAGCACAATGGGAAGGGTTCTTTTCTACTTATCAACCATGGCATGTCCACTACACACCATCAGAACCAATCAAAGAACTTGATGCAAGTAGCCTATCCAACACTGAGTCTGCAATGCAAGAAGACAACCTTGATGATTGGCAAGTACTATCAGGTTTACACCCACACCTCCCAACTAGATGCACTAGAAATGCTTGGTCAATGTGACTTGACCTAAACCATGAATGTCAAGATACTCACCTCAACCCACTACAATGAATTGTACCTACTACTTTCATAGACTCCAACTGCCCAAAATTTCAAGTGGACCATGTTCTCAATGAACACACCCATACAACCTTATCTTCTCAGCAACAAAAATAATTCGATATAGTTCTATCCCATCTAACCACTTCCTTTGCAACCACCACTTAATTAATTGTTCAAGGAACTAGAAAGTCACACCTCATAAAGAAAAAGGTCTGCACTCATGAGTTTAGCTCCAACTCACCAGTCACCATTACTACTTCTTGCACCCACAAGTGTTGCTACATTCAACATTTAAGCATCAAAAATTCATTGCACCATTTGAATACCAATCAAAGAAATGATTCCCTTGCAAGGAAAAACACTTGCTTGACCTTCCAAGAAAGCATGTACTTCATTCAGTACATTTTGATAGATGAGATGAGCTTCATTGGGCCAAAGTTTCTAGAATGGATTGACATGAGGCTACATGAAACATTCCCTGTCCATAACCACCTACCATTTGGAAGACAATCAACCATTTTCTTTGGCAACTTAGGACAAATACCTCTAGTTAAAGATATCCGCATGTATGCTTCAACTTCTTATGGAGGAAAACTATGGTGCAACTTCACAATAGTTATAACATTGACAAGAATCTTCTGATAGATTGGTGATGATCCTTCCCAGATTGCTTTTCGTGCACTTCTCATAAATCTATGAAATGTAGAGTCAACAATAGAAGGTTGGAAAGTTGTAATTTGTCACATTCAAGTTCCTCACTCACCCCTACAAAAAACTCAGTTTTCTCATCTACCATACATCTATTTGCAACAAATCAATTGGTGTCACTACACAATAAACAAATGTTGTCTTTGGCAACGCCTGTTGCACTATCCATTGCAAAAAATCTTAGGGGGATACCATACTCAAATGCATATGAAGAACAAATTCAACCTAAGATACTCTTGTCTGTTGGTCAAGAGGTTATGTTGTGCTCAAACTTATGGGTGGAAATAGGGCTTGTGAATGGTGCACTTGGTCACTTGAGTCAAAAAAATTATATACAATGATGAAAAGAAACCACCTCAACTACCCTTATTTGTTGTTGTTCATTTCAAACATTATATTGGATCAGTGTGGGATCATGTAACAACCCCAAAAATGTTCCTATAACCCCATTAAGTCATGGTCTCTATCACCAAATTCCACTAAAAATGGCATGGGCCTTGACAATTCACAAGTCACAAGGCCTTACATTGTGAAGGGAAACTATTAGTATTGGCAACATTGATCGACAAGGGATGACATTCACAACTATTTCAAGAGTTTGAGAAATAGCATGTCTCCACATACAACCTTCCTGCACATTTTAAAGACATGCATGCATGCAACTTAGCCCATATGTGCCTCGCCAAAAAAAGGAAGAGGAACGTTTGAATGCATTATTGTAAAACAACAATGCAAACACTTAAATAAGCTTAAGATAACTATTCCTATGTCCCTTTCTTTACCTAATATTTATGTTATCAAGTAAGCTTGCAAGACAAAACATCAACAAAAGATAAAAATTTTTTTTGCAAGTAAATTGTATCTCATATTTCCTTTATTATAGGCTCCACTAATGACTTGGTTACACTATGTTCCCATAAATGAACATCAACAAAACAACTCTACTAAAGGTGACAATCAATTTAAATTAATTTACAACTTCAACATATTAGTTTTAATTGGATGTTTTTCAAATCCTAAACAAGTCTTTTGTTCAATACACAAGAGTTTGAAGTGATCATGTGACAATCTTGCAAAAAAAGGAGAATTATATCTATAATATTGTGTTTACACAATAAACTATATTTAATACATTCTATATATATCCAAAATTTATGTCTACAAACATTTACATTTTTATATTAAATGAATTGAAGTTTCCTATCATTTACTTAATCATTTCATTTTCATTAGTTTCATGAGTTTTTTCCCAAAATCAAGCATCTAACTATAATATAACCTATGACACATTGTTCAATTTCATCCAATTTGGCTACATAATAATTGAATTTGCATTTTATAAAGTTATACATCTTTTACAAATCTAACCATCCACATATAAACTAACTAATGGAAATTGAGGATTTGTAGGTTGATGTCATTCTCAATTTTTTTTATCTTTTTTAAGCAAATGAAAATTTGAACTGTGAACAATTGTCATTCTATGGGAAATACATGATCCCCTTAAGATTGAACAATTCCAATTTTCACCTCCCCAGGCAATGGAAGTTAGGACTAAAATTTGTTACACTTTCTTCTGTCGCACAAACCTTGTTTTTTGGAAAAAAAAGGTCATGCCTCCATTCACTATCAAGAAGTTAAGAATTCCTTTCTTCTAAATCTGACTGGTCCTCCTCTAACCATCCACCTATAAACTAACTAATAGAAAAGTCTTAATTATAATAATGATTTTTATATATATATATTTTTTATAATAATGATTTTTGAATATTTTAATCAGATGTGGAAATGCAGATTTAGTTCCAAATTTTGGATGAAAATGAGTACTCAAATATGGAATTCGAAAGCAGATTTTGACACGTAATTGTTAGCTTGGAAAATCTTACATTGCAAGCTACTTGTTGGGGATAAATTGAAATGTATGATGGTTCAACCAGCTAAATGCCCCTATTGTTTATGCATTGAAAATATGAAACACATGCTTTGGGACTGCACTTATGTTAAGAGACAATGGAGAACTATTTTAAAAAAATTTCTAGCTATTTTCTATCATGAGTTAGATTGGAAAGAAGCTATCCTTGGTTTTGGTATGCACAACAATGTTATTGCTGACTCCATTAGGCAAGTGGTTGTCAAACACATATGGAAAGATAGATGTTCAGTTGTATTTTCTAATAACTTTCATCAAGCAAGTGCAACTTTACGGCTTTACTATGACATTTTTATACAGGTGGCTTTTTTGTTTTCGCAGCTTCAAGTATTATGCAAGAAAAATACAAAGAAATTGGTGCATCTTCAACAAATTAAAGATCAAATTTTACAATTTCAATCCGATAACAAGCTCAGCTAGAGTAAAATTGTACAATATATGAATTGAATGTTTTGGTGCAGCTTTGAATGTGTATGTATAGCTTTGTTAAATTGTACAGGTTTGGGTTTGGGTGTTTTCATAGAACCCTCCTATGGTTGTGTGGCATTTTGTGTAGCTTGTGTTTTGTTTGTATGGATTTGTATTATTGTATAGTTTTGGGTTTGGGTGTCTACATATAGCCCTCTCGGGGATGTGTGGTTTTTATGGGTTGTAAGTTTTTTCCTTTCAACTACCTTTGGTAGCTCTTATTCTTTGTAATAATCCGCTTGATTCAATATTAAAAAAAAAAAAAAAAAATTCTCCTAAGATTGTTGGGGCTACCCATTGCACACAAAGGTGCATTGCTACTTATTATATTCATCGAATCTAATTTTAGTACAAAAATCCACTTTTTTTTTACAAATAAGAGCAAAGGAAAAGCTAGATAAAAAATAACCCACCAGTTTAGGAAACACCACCGTCAATGTGATCAAAATGTACACAGTTGAATCCTTACAATCATATCACAAAAAAACAATGGAATTAAATAAAAATTTCATCCTAATCTACATATACCCTACATTGTTTTTTGATTGAAAACGTGAGTTTTGCTTGCCTTATCTACACATAATTGTCTACTTCTTTTTGGACTCAGGTTTTTTGTTTTATTTTGGGTAGCATAGCAGAGAGAACGAGTCATGGGAGTAGGTAGTAGACTGCATCTAAACCAAATTTGGAGCATTTGGAATGCTCCTACTACCATTGGGTTTTTTTGTTTATTGTGAATCAAACATCTCTATCTCTTTATGTTTGCCTTGAAGTTTATTAGAATTTTCAATGTAGGGTAGAAAATTTTCACCTGTTGTTTCTTCATTCCCCATATAAAAACCAAATAAAGTTGGTTTGAAGTTTCTTTCTGCTCAAAAGCTTCTAAGATTAAATCATGCAAACTGCATACTATTCAAATATTTGTTTTTAAACACCGATTTCTTGTTTCATACCCTACAAAGCATAAAACCTTCTATTCAGTTTTATGGTTTTACCATGGCACAACTTCTAGCATAATTGCCATCCCATACAATCATTAAGTCTTCTTCTTTGCTATTCACATCATCTAGAGAAGTGGTCACTTTACAACAATATCACCACATTCTTGCCATCCCACAACTTTTTCTTTGGACACTTTGCCAAATGACATGCTTGTGCTAATCTTAGGCCACGCTTACAAACTGCTTTCTTCTATGAAATGGAAGGTTTACATTTTGGTTTATCTGGATTATTACATATCACTAGGTTTTTCTTCTCCCCTTGCAACTGTCCTATTTGCATGAAGAAACAACAGGTTGCACTAAAAATTCTAATAAAGTTCAAGGAAAACATAAAGAGATAGAGATGTTTGATGGGATTCCCATTTCTTCAAAGTCATGGTGGAAGACTTTGCCCAAAGATTGGTAACTCTAATGCTCGTATACCTTTTTATTTTATTTGTGTGTGTTGTTGAAAGTTCATCTTATATGGGTATTGTTTACTGTGGTGTATTCCTCCTGCCTTTGTTCAAATAGTCAAAGGTGAGATTGGAATGGGACAGAATGGAGTTTTGCAAGGCCCTAAGGGCTTGCGGTGGAATGTCAAACTATGTAGTACAAGTACTAAAATTGAATTTTTTTCCAGGGGTTGGAAAAATTTTGTACACCAACATGCAATAGAGTTTGGGGATTTTCTAGTATTTAAATACATCTGTAGGATATATTTCAGAGTTAGGATATTTGGGAAGAATGGGTGTTGAAAAAATATCCCTATTTTTCATTTTGAGAAGATCCAAACTGATTATGTTTCATAGAACAAATGCCCTCATCTTACTGCCAATGCTAGTGCTATTCTGACGAGTTTTGATCACTTGATGAACAAAAAATTGTCAGTTGGTTTGAAAAGAAAATCAACAACAAATGCTGAAAATAAAGTGAAATAAACCAAACCTTCTTCTCATAGAAGTAAAAGCTTTGTCCTCAATAAAAAATTGAAAATTTTCCAAACTTGTGTCTCCTAAATTATGGGAAACTCTAAACTTAGCATTTGAACAACCACAAATTTTAATTTGCATGCAGACCATCCTTTCGACAGTCCTGAAAATTTCAATCCATCTACTACCAACAAGGAACGTCAGATAGTGAAATCTATGAAGACAAAAACTAAGAGAAGGAAAAAGAGGAAAAAATATTATGTTTATGCTAGATGTCTTGTTAACAAAGTAGAAAAGAAGAAGGCCATGGGGGCTGCTAATTCTTTTGTATCAGAAAAACCCTTTGACTTAGTAACTATGAAGCCATCAATGGTATACCACTTGTTTAGGCTTATAAGATTCCCTGGCCTCTCTATATGCCTGCTTGTATATAGATATATTGACATTAGATCTAGGGTGATATTCATCAATCTCTATTATATTGCAGTCTCCTATACCCTGCAAGTCTGCATTATGAGAGTTTGACAGAGGTTTAAGAAGCCAATCTATTGCACTCTATAGGATATTTTGGTTTCTGTATTTTGTTATGTGTTTTTGAATAACAGGGTTTAAATGGTTCTTAATAGGTTAATGTTGCTTAGTTTGTGTGAAAAATTTATTTTGCAGAGAATATCAAATGCATTTGTAGATAATATCAAATTACCAAGAGAAAGAACAAAAGTGACTCTTTTCGATCCTAACAAGAGGGAATGGCCTGTACGGTTCCTCAGAGATCAACCTAGAGCTACCTTGATGTAAGAGGATGAATTTAGGGTAGCTAATACAATGAATTAAGGGATCCTAATGATAGGGTGGATGGATATGGATCAATATAGATCAATACACAACACAAAATAATAAACTCATAAAATGCCATAGACTTATATTTCATTCATCATCAATATGAAATCTTACAAATTCATAAACTCATCATACTTGGTTAGCTCCAACACTCCACCACACCAGATTCCATTACATCTGCCTCCTTAAATAGAGGTCTTAAGAATTACATAGATTATTCTAGAAACTACCTAGACCTTTCTAGATCTAAGGCCGACTTGTCTCTTACAAATAAATATTTTAATCCTTATCTCTATCTTTCTAGAATATTCCTGACATCTAGAAGCTTCTCATTTTCCATTTTTTTTCCTTTTACATTTAATTAATTACATTTGATTCGAGGGAGAAATTACATATCCCAACACTCCCCCTTAATTTTGACCTCGACTACTGCATTCAAATTCCATTTTCTCTTGCCTATTGTATTCCTTTTGATGTCCATAACCAGATACCTTGACTATCCAAATCCTTTCCTTTGCCTGATGCCAAAATGCCATTATCTCATTTTGATGATACCTTTGTCTTTGTCAAACTGCTCCAATAGTCTTGAACTAGTTAACTCTTCAAATCTTGAATTTGGAACTTCCTAGAACCTTGCCTTCTTTAGATGTCTTGCCAAAAGTATTTGTAATGCCTTCAAACTTGCCATGATTGCCATCATCTTCTACATGTGAACTTTTATACTTGAACCAATTTTTAAGCATACCTGTAATTTTCTGCCAACTCAATCCATAAACCCATCCACAATCCATTTGCATGCTTCCTGTATTTGTCTTCTTTCTTTGCCAACACATCTTCTCTGAATGATTTCTCAAACCACATATTCTGCATGGATGTAGATCCGAACATGTATCCTTCATATGTCCTTTCCTGTTACAATAACAACATTGCACACATTCCATTTCTTTAACAAATTTAGTTATACCTATATTATTTCCTTTACCTATCACACATCCAAGACCTTCATGCTTTGGCCTCATTATTGGCTTAATTGGCTCTCTCATCCCTTGATCATGCCTTCCTAAACCTTTACCTTTGTATCCCATTCTTTCCATGATCTTTAAACCAACATTAATTTCATTGCCATTACAGCTAACAACATTCTCATTTTGACATTTTTTATCACAAACTTCTTTAGCAAAAACACATTTATCAATTGACAAATTCAAATCTTCTATACTACATAAAACATCACATGTGGATTTCTTTGTCTTCAAACATTCATTCAATTTTATGATCTCCTTCATTTGCAAACTATTTGCTTCTTCTAATTTCTTCACCTTTTCTTCTAAATCATCAACCAATTTCACTCTTTGTTCCAATTCCTCATTCCTTATATTAATCTCATCAAAAAAATTTAGTTTTTCTTCAAGCTCTTTATTTTTCTCTTTAAGTTTGGACGATTCCTTCACCTGCAAATGATGTATTTGTTCCAAAAACTTTAACTTATCATCTAGCTCTTCAATTGCCTCTCTAGAATCACTAATTACATTTAAAAGGCTACATTTTTCTGCTCCCATCTCTTTCCTTAATTTTGCCAATTCTTTTTCTAAAAAATCATTTTCACATTTTAAACTCATATTTTCTTTCTTCACTTTTATTAATTCTTCTTCTAAATCTTTTGTTTTCTCTTTCTTTACTCTATCAGCTTTTCCCATTGAAATAAATTATTACAACTCACCTTATACAGTTGATTGTTCTGTTAACACAATGATTTACCTTTTTGTTGGTAGCCACACGTACTTTCAATCTTTTCACAATTTCTCCTTTAATCAATAGTGTTAGTTTAACAGCTACGAAACTGCATAAAAGTCCTCCTCAGATTGTTCTTCCACTGTCTGGTTTCCTTTTAACCTCAATCTTCCCTCTCTTTTTAATCAGAGGCAAACAAACTTTCAGCCACAAAATGACAGCTGTGAATTCAACAATATAGATATACCTTACATGTGAGACTTCTTTGATTTCAACTTCTCAAAACAACAATTGCATTCACCTCTTCATATTTTGAATTAAGGACATTTTTATCCAAGCTTTACAACTCATCTTTATCAACAAACAGCTGACACCAATAGACATTTTTCACAAGCTTGTAATATCCAACCTCCACACAGCAAAAACACTTCACCTCTCAATGCATATAAAAATTCAATTTTGAATACTACCTAATATTAGAAAAAAGAGCTACAAAAAAACATCAGTAAAACTATCCATAGTTATCTACAAACACCAACATTAATGACTCATCGGATAACAGCAACACTTGCACTTTCCCCTTCTTATCCTAAGCAAACACATACAAGTCACTGTAATTATATTATGAAATCAGCCTCACCGTTTCCTTCAGCTATCCCTGTATTTAGATCTTGGTTCAACTTCCTTTGGCTATTTTCACTCACACGTTGCTCCTTCCTTGATGGAGTCTGTGGCGTCCCTGAACAATTCACCGACTACTTTCACAGTCCGCACCTTTTTCATTCCTTTTTGGAGCAGCTAAAATCTTTTCCAGCAGCAATTCTAGCGATCTTCCTTCGTTTGATAGCTTCTTCTATTGATGACTCCATCTCTTGACAGCCGCTGGACACTCCCATAGATTCTGTTGCTCTCCAGAGTCTTCAGGATCTACCATACAGCTCTGATACCACTTTGATAGGGTGGATGGATATGGATCAATACACAACACAGAATAATAAACTCATAAAATGCCATAGACTTATATTCCATTCATCATCAATATGAAGTCTTACAAATTCATAAACTCATCATACTTGGTCAGCTCCAACACTCCACCACACTAGAATCCATTACATCTGCCTCCTTAAATAGAGGTCTTAAGAATTACATAGATTATTCTATAAACTACCTAGACCTTTCTAGATCTGAGGCCGACTTATCTCTTACAAATAAATATTTTAATCCTTATCTCTATCTTTCTAGAATATTCCTGCCATCTAGAAGCTTCTCATTTTCCATTTATTTTTTTCCTTTTACATTTAATTAATTACATTTGATTTGAAGGAGAAATTACATATCCCAACACCTAAGAGGATGACTTAAGGGGAGATACAAGATCCTTGACTCAAATTATGTGTCATACAAGAAAATTAGTTCCGTAAATAGGAGATGGCATAAAAGGGTACATTATTTCAGATAAGGGGTATATAATATTTGGATTGTAAACTATAAGGGTCTTTGTATGCATTAAAGTAGTCACCATGTATGTTGTATCAAAAATTTGATCCATATGCATTAGAATTGGGTTTTCCAAAGAATTGAGATGAGTTAACCATAGTTTTGCATATTGATGATATATTAATCATTAGGAATAATGAAGTGTTAATTAGAGAACTCAAGGTTTAGTTGGATTATTGGTTTGAGATGAAAGATGTAGGTGCTATAAGATTCATTCTTGGTATATAAATACATAGAAATATAAATAATAAGAAATTATGGTTAAACTAGATGAGGTATATTGAGACTATGGTTAGTCACTCCTCAACTCAATTTGGTTATTTTTATGTATCCCCAAAATGCATCTCCTCCCTATGCTCTCCATTGTTTAAATTTGAACATGTAAAATAAAATTTAATGAACAATCAACATTATGTTAAATTCCAACATGCAACTATTTTGTGTAGGCAGTAGAATGTATGAAATGAAAAAGGAACCTACTCTAAAAACACTTGAAAAGATGCAAACCAAAGTAAATGAGATAAATAATGTATTGGTTATGGGCTTCATAAACAAGCTACTCATTTAACCCACTGTGTTTTCCAACATGTAATTATATCTTGCATTTATTTTTCGAACATATGAAGAAATTGAAACACAAATTTTACTCTAAATAAGAATTGTTATAAATTTTGAAGGTGAATTTCATTACATTCCTACTATGTAAATAACAAAAAAATTTCATTACATTCTTACTCTTTTGTAAAATTGCAGGTTGGAAAACATTGCGTGTAATGAAACATGCAACCCACATATTGAATTGTAAAACCCTTTACACGTAAATACCCTATTGGTTAGTTAGCCCTCAACTCAATTTTGTTAGTTTTGTGTATTCCCCACCTATAAATCCTCCCCGACCTCTTTGCCCTTGAGCTTTGAACAAACTCAATGAACTAACTGATAACTAACATTGTGTTTTCCTACCTCCAATTATATTGTGCATTTATTTTTCGATCATATGAAAAAAGTGAAATACAATTTTCACTTAACTAATAGTTGTGGTAAATTTGGAAGGTGACCTCCCTTAAATTTTTGCTATGTTCACACATATTTTCACAAGCATTGACATCAAATTTAATAAATAGGGAGACTCCCGACAAATACTGACCAAGCGCAGTCCCATTATTGTATCGCTTTTACGGGCAATGTGAATGAACGTCGTACTTCTCAACTTGGAGGTGGGGGTGTTGGCATTTAAAATTCCCGCTGATTTTTTTAAACTTTCCTTTATTCATTTCTCGTTGCCTTCCTAACGTCTGTTTACTCCCAAGGCAACCTCCCGTGACTTTCACTTCCTATTTGCGCTGGGCCCCACGCTACACCATCCATCATGATATGCATATTTCTATGTATATTTTTATGCGTTTTTGTATGTACATAGGTGTGTTTTGTCTAGGAGTTAGCCAGCTCCCTAACCATCCACCTATAAACTAACTAATAGAAAAATCTTAATTATAATAATGTATTTTTTTTCTATTTATGACACAATTTTAAATTTCAATTATGCGTTTTTGTATGTACATAGGCATGTTTTGTCTAGGAGTTAGGACCTTAAAAAGAAAATTTTGGCTTTTGGGTATTTAAAACACGCCTTGTGAAACCCGTAAAGCGAAAGGTGCTCAAAAAGGGTGTTTTTAAACCTTCGTCCCTTACATCTTTACCACTTCACCAGTACCTGCTCATTTAAACAACCAATAAAAAACCACAAAAATTTAAGGTGTTTTCAATAGTTTTCAATGTGTTTTAATTTTTTTGGTCAACTACACATTCAGTAGTGAACATATATTGGTGTAATTTGTAAATTTTTATTGGCATAATTAAAACAATGTAATGACTAGAATGTAAACGGTTATTGGAAGGGTCAGGGGAACAAGGAGTAAACAGCAATTGGATCATGAATGGCAATTAGGAGTTTTCCCCTACTCAACTTTAAAATTCTCCGAAGATTGTTTGGCGTACTCATTGCACAGTGCATTGCTACTTATTATATTCATCGAATCTAATTTTAGTACACAGAATCCACTTTTTCTTTACAAAGAAGAGCAAAGGAAAAGCTAAATAAATAACCCACCAGTTTAGGAAACAATGCCGTCAATGTGATCAGAACGTACAGAGTTGAATTCTTACAATCATATCACTAACAGACAATGGAATTAAATAAAACTTTCATCCTAATCTACGTATAACCTAGATTGTTTTTCGACTGAAAACATGAGTTTGGCTTGCCTTACCTACACAGAATTGTCTACTTTTTTAACTCGGGTTTTTGTTTTATTTTGGGTAGCGTAGCAGAGAGAACGTGTCGTGGCAGCAGGTAGAAGACTGCATCTAAACCAAATTTGAAACATTTGGAATGCAGAGAGAACGTATCGTGGCAGCAGGTAGTAGACTGCATCTAAACCAAATTTGGAGCATTTGGAATGCTCCTACTGCCATTGGGGTTTGTTGTTTATTGTAAATCAAACATCTCTTTCTCTTTATGTTTGCCCTGAACTCTATTAGAATTTTCAGTGCAGGGCCTGATATTTCTTCATTTCCCATATTTTCCCATATAAAAACCAAATAAAATTGGTCTGAAGTTTCCTGCCACTCAAAAGCTTCCAAGATTAAATCATGCAAACTACATGCTGTTCAGACGTTTGTTTTCAAACACCGATTTCTTGTTTCATAGCCTACAAAGTATAAAACCTTCTATTCAGTTTTACCATGGCACAGTTTCTAGCATAATTGCCATCCCATACAATCATCAAGTCTTCTTCTTTGCCATTCACATCATCTGGAGAAGTGGTCACTTTACAACAATATCACCACATTCCTACCATACCACAGCTCTTTCTTTGGACACTTTGCCAAATGACATGCTTGTGCTAATCTTAGACTACGCCTACAAACTGCTTTCTTCTCTGAAATGGAAGGTTTACATTTTGGTTCATCCGGATTAATACATTTGTTTCCATTACTAGGTTTTTCTTCTCCCCTTGCAGCTGTCCTATTCCTTGTTTCACACATTTTCCCTGTTCCGGTCCAAATGCCTTTGCTGTCAAATTGGTGGCTAAATCATTTCGTTAAGACTTTTATTTTCTAATCATGCAAGCTACATACTGTTCAAAGTTCAAACTGTTCAAACGTTTGTTTTCAAACACCGATTTCTTGTTTCATAGCCTACAATCACACAAAACAATGAACCGGTGTTCGAAAACAAATGGTTGGACAATACGTAGTTTGCATGATTTAATCTTGGAAGCTTTTGAACGGGAGGAAACTTCAGACCAACTTTATTTGGTTTTTCTAAGCAGGTGAAAATTTTCTACCTGAACTGAAAATTCTAATAGAGTTCAGGGCAAACATAAAGAGAGAGATGTTTGATGGGAGTGCCCATTTCTTCAAAGTCATGGTGGAGACTTTGCCCAAAGATTGGTAACTCTAATGCTCATATACCCTTTTATTTTATTTGCATGCGTTGTTGAAAATTCATTTTATATGGGTTTTGTTTACTGCAGTGTATTCCTCCTGCCTTTGCTCAAAGAGTCAAGGTGAGATTGGAATGGAACGGAATGGGGTTTTGCAAAGCCCTAAGGGCCGGCGGTGGAATGTCAAACTATGTAGTACAAGTACTAAAACTGATTTTTTTTGGCAGGGGTTGGGAAAAATTTGTAAACCAACATGCAATAGAGTTTGGGGATTTTCTAGTATTTAAATACATCTGTAGGATATATTTCAGAGTTAGGATATTTGGGAAGAATGGAGTTCAGGGCAAACATAAAGAGAGAGATGTTTGATGGGAGTGCCCATTTCTTCAAAGTCATGGTGGAGACTTTGCCCAAAGATTGGTAACTCTAATGCTCATATACCCTTTTATTTTATTTGCATGCGTTGTTGAAAATTCATTTTATATGGGTTTTGTTTACTGCAGTGTATTCCTCCTGCCTTAGCTCAAAGAGTCAAGGTGAGATTGGAATGGAACGGAATGGGGTTTTGCAAAGCCCTAAGGGCCGGCGGTGGAATGTCAAACTATGTAGTACAAGTACTAAAATTGAATTTTTTTGGCAGGGGTTGGGAAAAATTTGTAAACCAACATGCAATAGAGTTTGGGGATTTTCTAGTATTTAAATACATCTGTAGGATATATTTCAGAGTTAGGATATTTGGGAAGAATGGGTGTGAAAAAAACATCCCTATTTTTCATTCTGAGAAGATCCAGACTGATTATGATTCACAAAAGAGATGCCCTGATTTTACTGTCAATGCTAGTGCTATTCCAATGAGTTCTGATCACTTGATGAACAGAAAATTGTCAGTTGGTTTGAAAAGAAAATCAACAGCAGATGCTGAAAATAAAGTGAAAAAAACCAAACCCTCTTCTCATAGTAAGTAAAAGCTTTGTCCTCAATGAAAAATTGAAATTTTGCCAAACTTGTCTCATAAATTATGGGAAACTCTAAACTTAGCATTTGAATAACCACAAATTTTAATTTGCATGCAGGCCATCCTTCCGACAGTCCTGAACATTTCAATCCATCCTGAACATTTCAATCCATCTGCTACCAACAAGGAACGTCAGATAGTGAAATCTGCGAAGACAAAAACTGAGAGAAGGAAAAAGAGGAAAAGTTATTATGTTTTGCCAGACGTCCTGTTAACGAAGTAGAAAAGAAGAAGGCCCTGAGGGCTGCTAATTCTTTCGTATCAGAAAACCCTTTTGACTTAGTAACTATGAAGCCATCAATGGTATACCACTTGTTTAGGCTTGTAAGATTCCCTGGCCTCTCTCCATGCCTGCTTGTATTTAGATATACTGACATTAGATCTGGGGTGATATTCATCAATCTCTATTATATTGCAGTCTCCTATACCCTGCAAGTCCGCATTATGAGAGTTTGACAGAGGTTTAAGAAGCCAATCTATTGTAGTCTATAGGATATTTTGGTTTCTGTATTTTGTTATATGTTTTTGAATAACAGGGTTTAAATGGTTCTTAATAGGTTAATGTTGCTTAGTTTGTGTGAAAAATTTATTCTGCAGAGAATATCAAATGCATTTGTAGATAATCTCAAATTACCAAGAGAAAGAACAGAAGTGACTCTTGTGGATCCTAATAAAAGGGAATGGCCTGCAAGGTTCCTTGGAGATCAACCTAGAGCTGCCTTGATTGGTGGATGGAGACATTTTTCAACTGATAATAATCTTGAGGAAGGAGATGTCTGCGTTTTTGAGCGGTAGATGGTAGCAAAAACAAAATTAAGCTTTCCCCGTTGTCAAAGACTATAGTCCCTACAAGTATATTAAAGCAGGACAAGAGAATGATACCCTTGCAACAACTACAAACCTCTATAATAAGAAAAGAAAAGTCTTACGCAATGCTTTTGCCACCAATTTGCCAGCAAATGTGTTTGGACCTGAACAGGGAAAATGTGTAACAAGGAATAGGACAGCTGCAAGGGGAGAAGAAAAAACCTAGTAGTGGAAACAAATGTATTAATCCGGAGAAACCAAAATGTAAACCTTCCATTTCAGAGAAGAAAGCAGTTTGTAGGCGTAGACTAAGATTAGCACAAGCATGTCATTTGGCAAAGTGTCCAAAGAAAGAGCTGTGGGATGGCAGGAATGTGGTGATATTGTTGTTAAAGTGACCACTTTTCTAGATGACGTGAATGGCAAAGAAGAAGACTTGATGATTGTATGGGATGGCAATTATGCTAGAAGCTGTGCCATGGTAAAACTGAATAGAAGGTTTTATACTCTGCATATTTTTCACATTAATGCACTTTTCATTGGAAATTCTTCACTATTTGTTCTTGCATTAAAATCTCCTTTTTTAATTATACATTTCTCTATTTTTATTATTTTCATATCCATAGAAAGATGGAATACAAGGTATATCAATATTTGAAATTTTATCTTCTATTTTTAGTCTTGCAATTAAAAGGAAAAACAGTTGTTTTGTAGTGACATTTTGCATTCCTTTTATTAGGTTTAATTAACTTAAAAAAAAAAATGAGGAGCGCTCCTACTTCACTGTCCATAGATTCAGCAGTTGCATTTGTTATCAATAATAATCACATGTTATGCTCGCTCAAAGGGAAATGATGCTTATCCATAATGTGATTTAGTTTTAAATAAAAATTTAATTTCTGCAATATAGAAAAATAGGATCTTGTAATATTTAGCTATCGATGAACTTTTCACGCCTTTCTAAAATGTAATATGCATTGATAGTTGGATGAGGAATGAATACCCTCCCCTAACCTGTATTTTTCTTCTGTTTGAAGATGCTCTGTTCTGTGATAGATTCATTGAGAAACTTATTTTGTTTTTGAAACGGAATTGAAAGAGATTGTATATTTGCACCAATAATTTCCCCTTTTGACTTCAATCAGAGCATTGAAATTGGAAATTTCATCATTCATTGTCTCCACTTTGTTAATAACAGTCACCAGTATTCCTTTCTCTTTCTTATTCTTATAAAATCTCCCACTTTCCTGTAAATTTTGCTTCAATTTGTAAAATTTCATTACTGCACGCAGCAGCACATTTCAAACAAGGTCTGTTACATATCATCATTAAAGAAAAATGTCCTTTTCATGGGGCTCCTAGTTTTTCCAGATTTTTGTGACTCCCACCCAAATTCCAGTACCTGAACTTGAGTACATATAACCCTGGTAACTATCAAGGTTTTCTCATCTTTTTTGGCATCTGTTGCGTCATTTTCATTTATGAAGCCACTGAGATCAAATGCACCGAACAAGTTGGTATTTAGTATGTACCCAAATACATATCCAACCCAACATTTAAGAGCTAAGTATGTTATGATACCTAATGGCAACGGACAACCAACACAGATCAATTCTAGAGGCCCTGCAGTGCTCAAAAGAGTAGGGCAATGGCAGATCTACAATAGAGGAAAAGCATGGTAAGTGATAATATCCATGGGAACCTGTCAGTTTCAGACCGAGAAATTCAGTTTGTATAGATTATACTGCACATGCTTATAGGAATGTGAAATATATAATATTTCTAACTTGCAGTTGTAATTTTAGAAAACCTTGTCAATCTGCTTTTCTGTATTCTGGGTGGAAGCAGCGTATTCTCAATTCAAGGAATTATTTCAAATATGTAGTGGCAACATTTTTTGAAATAATTTGTGTGAGTAAATTGTTTGAGTGATGTAATCTAAATTTACTTTCAATTAAAGCAATTCTTACTGGTTTAAAACGAGCACTTCACATACTAAAAAAATTTATTCAAACCAAAAAAACAGTAAAAACGAGCACTTCACATCATAGAAACTGTCTGACAGAATTTTGTAGATCTGCAGTACATCATGTGGCTAATATATCGAATGCCAATTCATCTTTTTCAATCATTTAACTAAGTCTATGCATTCTTTAATCGTGTAATGCATTGAAAGAACCATGAAAAACTAGAACTGATCCTAAAACACTGTTCAGAAAGGAAAGCAGAAAATGTGTCGAGCATCTATGTTGAAATTAAATCATTTTCACGCTAGACCTCACTGATAGCTTATATTTGATTGAAGTCTCTGCCTCCATTGAAACCTCACCTTTTGTAGGGGGAAGTCTTTGTATTCACCACTGGTCTCTGCAAAACTTCCATGGTGATATCATGTATGATCTTTCTCAACTATGAAAATTCATAGTCCTTCCTTGTAATGTCCTGAAGATTTTCATTCTGATTTATTTGGAACCATGCAGACCTATAGACCAAAGAGAAGCATTGACCCATTTTTAAGCAAGCCTGGAACCACTTTGGATGGGTGGGACAAGTCCAGAAAAGCATGCGCCAGGTGATGATGGTTCCGACTTCTCTCTGCAAGAAAATAAAATTATCCCCATGAAATAAAAGTATGGACTTCGACAGACATATCTAGTGTTTTATGGTCCAAATAATCGTGGATTTTGCACAGTTCGTTCATTTATGTTCTCTTTGTATCAGAGGGTAGGCATGCATGTGAATCCCCGAAATAATGAAATGGGTAGATCAAGATTTGTTGTTTGAGTAAAGTTGCAATGAATACGTTGAAAAGAGTTATCGTAGAAACCCATACATACTCTATTTATTTTCCTCTAGGTAGGTGCTCTTCATCATCCATGTGAACAAAAGCTGAAACTATCGGAGGCTTAATTGGTCAAAAAGAAAACAGAAGCTTCCACACGCCCCACGGTAGAAAGATGGAACAACAATGGTGAGAAGGAGGAAAGGAGCATTTACTATATCCATACACATCAGCCAAGAGTGGACAAAAGACATCAAAACCGCCCAAGAAAAGTATGGAGGGAATAAAAAAGTGTGCACAAGAGGGAAAGAAGGAAATATGTAGGTCTAATACCACACCTTTTTATGTTACTTATAGTATTTGATTTGATTCTTAATTTTAAAATTATTGATTTGTTGTTGTATTATTTTCTTCTTAAAATTTCATCCCCATTAATATTGGCTCTAGATATATCTACTTTAACTTTCGATTGTATGCAATTTCTCCTATTCATCATTTATAAAAAAATTGAATCATCTTTCATGTTATTTGAATTCATCTCTAAGTTGTAAGCTTTAAATTTGAAAACAACCTTTCATGATATGTGATGTTATGTGTTTGCATGGCAATCTTATGAACTTCAAAAGCCTCAATCTCACCTATGTGATTTCTAATGACGACTCATGTTCTTAGTAGGAGTGGGTTACTTTTGTCATAATAGGATTTTCTTTGTCCTTAGCAATTGTTATTAGTATTCTCAAGAGGCTTGTGGGAATACCAATTAGCTATGGATGAATATTTAGGAGTGTAAATGTTTACCATCTCCTTTTAGAATAAGATTCAAGGAGTTGATACTTTGCATTTCCCTCTTTATTTTCTCAAACTCCTTCATTCTTTTCTCTTGCCCTCTTTTCTACTTTTTCTATAGTATCTATATTATCTTGAATTATTCTTTATTTTTCTTCGCATTCTCATTTTCTATTCCTTGATCTCCCTCTTTATAGCTCTATTCACCTTCCTCTCATTTTATTAGTTTTTGTTCTTGCTTTTGTGTCATCAACCTCTTTCATCGATGCTTCTTACTCCATGAATATCTACACGCACTAATCTCTAGTGAGAATTTGAGTTTTTTGGCTCAATCTAATTGTAGAACCACTCTCATAAAAATATTTCTCATTCACCCTTGTATTTGATAGCTTTAACAAAAAATTAATGAGGTACATGCTTTGTTTCCTTTTAGTATCTATAAATTGATATATAATATTTTTTGCTACTACGTCTTATTTTTCTCTCAATAAAATTCCTTCATCTTCTTTGTCACTCTCTATTTATTACATACTAATGAACAAATTTGTTATTTGGGAGATATGAAGGAGGGGATGGTATTGAATTCCTACATACTCATTATTAAATTTGAGGTTGAAACTAAGGTTTCTAGCACCTTCCATTATGTTCTAGTATGCTTACCTAAGTAGGTTTACTTAAACCTAACATACTTTGAACATTATGGTGCATATACTTAATGTTTATTTTCAAAAGTAGCATCATGTTGTAGTGGTTCATTAGTAGTAGAATCATGTTCTATCTATTTAATAATAACAATATTAAATTCAATTTATTTTTTCTAGATAGTTGAATTTCAAACTCATTCAGTTATGCCAAGCTTAGAATGTTTTCAATTGTAATTGCACATCTCCTTGACCAAGAACAAATTCTCTACTTGGATTCATGTCATTGCAAAGTGATTTTAGGTTAAGTGGCTAAATACTAATTCTTTTGAATCTTGTCTTGATATTATCTACTATGAGGGCCTATTTAATTGTTATGTTTCATAGATAGGCTAATCCAAATGTATTAATTTATAATCCTTTAGCATCCATTCTAATTCTCACTTTTAAAGTAGTTCCTGGATATAAAAAATACACTTACATCAAAGGTTTAGAACTTGTGTTTTGTGTGAGTTGGAAATGTAACAAGATCCATTACCAAAACTCTTTTGTCCTAAATAGTGGGAAGTGCCACATAGATACCATGGCCATCAAAGATAATTACATGTGTTCTTAGTAGGTGAAATTCCATTGGGTATAGATCTTCAAAAGTGATGCAAGCAGTTATAGAATAATTCCTCGGTTATCCATGCATGAGTTTGAGTTGCCATACATATCTTTGCTTCATAACCTATAATATAAATTTTCAATTATCTTTGACCCTTGAAAAGGTAGAATATATGGATGCTTTGACTTGTAGCATTACTACAAAATAGTATTATGATCGATTCACAAATTTTTGACAATATATATGGAACACTACATGAATTTGTTTAGGATTTTTTCTCATAACACAATTTCTCCCAATTTGAAATTGTAGACAAGTTTTCACAAAATGTTGCTCTAATGGGGGTCTGAGAAAGCTAGATTTTTCTCTAATATGTATCTTCTATAGTTTTTAGTGACAAATCAAGATGTACTATTTTAAAGAATATCCATGACGACTTCCCATGAAGCCCATTCTTGAAAGGATTTGGTCTAGTCTCACAATGTGAGTAACATATAACTTTAATAATACAATTTAAGATCATATCCTATCTCATCCATAAATTTACACCATTGCAAAATCTTTTCAATTATTCATCAAATAGTATCATGGCTACCCCTCTTTTTTATAGTTCTAAGAACTTGAAAACAATATGAAAGGTTGTTGTAGGAATGTCACACTTCATGGAAATAACTTGAGTAGATTACACATTATCCTCAACATCTTTACTTGCATGATCCATGTCTAATTTTGTTTAGGTTCTCTTAAGGGAAGCATTCTTATGTGTAGCAAAAATTCTAATCACCTACACATCTAGTATGTTGTTTAGTGGATCTATAGAAATGTCCCCTTTTTCAAAATTATAATGGAGCTTCACCCCTTCTTTGTGATTTCACAAAGGCCTAACTCTCTAAACTTGATTCCTCTTTGAACACTTCATGGTAATTGAGACATTTGCAATCAATTTGAAAGTAATTTTTTAATCTTCAATTAAAATTTATAGTAGCATGCATAGATTGAGTACTTTAAAATTTATAATTAAAGTAAAAGAAGAAAAATATAAGTGTTTGAAACAAAAAGTAGCTTATATTTGATATTTAATGTTATCTTTAAACAATTAAAAAGTAAATGTTATATACATCTAGGTGAAAGCATTCATGTCTATTTCTATATTTGAGTATTTATCTTTAGTTTTGGTAGTGAAATGTTTAGCATGCTATATTTAGAAACCAATATCCCCTTGAAAACCCTTTTTCAAAATAAAATATTTTTAATGAATAGTATTTGTCAAAAATACCTAATTTTTAATTGAATTGTGTTCAAAAAATGATTGGTGTGGAGGAAAATAACATTACTCTAGGTAAAGAATTAAAACCTTCAATTCATGTTACAAAATTTGATCCTAATGTAACACAAAAAAAACTTGAACTTATAATCACTGTCAAGAAAAAACAAAATCTTAAAAATCACCATTTAAATTAAAAATTTAGATTTAATTGTATATTAGAATGGATGAAAAGTCCATTTTATTATTGACTAGAAGTTATCCTCTAAATAGAAAAAAAACCACAATGCATATAAATTAGATGTCTCTAATATTATTTATAAATAAACAAGCAATTTGGTCAAGAGGACCTAAGATTGTAGAAGTTTTAGAATTTAGTATATCTGCCTTTTGTATAGATTTTTTGGGGTTAAAATGTGTTTGCATGATGAATTTAGAGAAGAACATTAATTTAAAGAATAAATTATTAGAAAATGCATACAAATCTTAAAAATGAGCATTTTCAATTTTGTGTTGAAATAAAAATGCCTTTTTTCTAACATAAACCTTAAATTAGAAGCAAAAAAATATTAAGAAAATGATAACATATAAATGTGTTTTGATTTATTAAATTACTGATCTAATGTACAAAGTAATGTAAAATAAGTCACGGTGATTAGTAAGAAAGGTTTATATTTCAACATATTATCAATTTTTTTTTTGTATAATCCATACTAATATAATAACATATTGATAATTTTAAATTAATGTGTGTTATGAAATTCAAATCAATAAATCATGTGTATCTAGATTGTGTTGTGTACATTGAAAAATAAGATGTTTTAACAAGATTAGTTTTCAGCCCTAAAACTTCTATATATTCAATACTAATGCAATAGTATATAGAGGATAAAAAATAATGAATTCTAAACAAATTCAACATGTAAACATTACCTTTTTTTAGATTGCAAGAATCAGTTTTCTAAACAAATTCAATGCAAACATTGCTATTTTTTTAGACTACAGGAATCAGGTA
>VDFB02033713.1:0-37372 GCA_007258455.2 Sequoia sempervirens | reverse complement strand
ATCCATTGTATTGTATGCACCCTAAACTTTATATCATGAACTGTTTGATATAATGCCTCGAATAAATTTGTTAATGACTGTTTGATATAATGCCTCAAATAAATTTCCACTAGTGTTTTTGATATAATGCCTCAAATAAATTTGTTAATGATCTATTTGATATAGGGTGCATACAATGGAAACACTATTTCTATCATACTCCGTCAAAAATTACCATGAACTGTTTGATATAATGCCTCAAATAAATTTGTTAATGAATTGTTTGATATAATGCCCCAAATAAATTTGTTAATGAACTGTTTGATATAGGGTTTCTACAATGGAAAAACTATTTCTATCATACTCCGTCAAAAATTACCATGAACTGTTTGATATAATGCCTCAAATAAATTGGAGGTGCCCTAGTAGAAATGCATGCAAAATGTGGAAGCATAGACAGGGCATGTTAATTTTTTGACAGAGTAGAAATGTATGTCAAGCAATTGCACTGCAGATTCAAATAGTGTTTTTGATGGAGTATCATAGAAATGGTGTTTGTTGAAAAGGCTTTAGAAACTTTCAAACAAATGCAATTTGAAACAAACAAATGCAGTTTCAAATCAACAAATTTGAAACAAACAAATGCAGTTTCAAATCAACAAATTTGAAAAATTTCACATTTAGGGTTTACAAATTTAACAAACAAACGCATTTTGAAGTCTATCAAATTTGAATTTGACAAACCTAGTGAAATATGCAAGTAGGGTTGATGAACTTTTGAGAGATGAAGTTGATTTTTTCTGTTTGTCGTTCGTCGTTCACGTTCGGGTTTCCGTTCATCGTTTGTCGTTCGCCGCACACACAGAGCACATGAAAAATAGAAAAAGGGATAAAATGATAGTGACTTCTTCGATTTTTTTTAATCCCTAATTTGAGGGGGTTCGATTGAACATGGGTTCGACCGAACCCTTTAAAATAATGATTTTTTTTGTAAACGTTTTAGGGTTTGGTCAAACATACATTGTGGTTCGGCCGAACGATTGAGTTCGACCGAACCCCTTAAGTTTGGGGAAAGGAAAAAAATCAAATTTGCTTCCTCATAAAATTTGTAAACCACTATTGTGGTTTGACCCAGATTGGGATCAAGGTAAGGGCTGGGCTTAGAATACAACTAGGATTAGGGTTAGGGTTACAATTACAGTAAGGGTTAATATTCAGTTAGGATTTAATTAGCATTAAGATTAGGGTTTATATTCAATTAGGATTAGGGTTAGGTTAGAGTTATAGGATAAAGTTTTGGGAAAAGGTTAGGATTAAGGTTGGGGTTAGGGTTAGGACTCAACTAAGGTTAGGGTTCAATTAATTTTAGGAACAATTAGGGATAGGGCTAAGATTAATTTTAGGCTAGGGTAAGGGTTCAAGTAGGGTTAGTTTTTAATAAGGGTTAGGGTTAGGGTTCAATTAGTATTACAATTAAAATCAAGGTTAGGGTTTAATTAGCGATATGATAGCAGTTAGGGTTTAATTAGTGATATGATAATGGTTAGGGTTTATTTCAGGTTAGAGTTAGGGATCAATTAGGTTTATATGATAAATATTTGGGTTAGGGTTCTAGGATGAAGCTTGGGGTTAAACTGTAAGATTAGGGCTAGGGCTCAAGTAGTATTAGGGTTAGGGTTTAATTAGTTCAATATGATAACAGTTAGGGTTTAATTTAGGTTAGAGTTAGGGCTCAATTAGGTTTATACGATACATATTTGGGTTAGGGTTCTAGGATAAAGCTTGGGGTTAAACTATAAGATTAGGGCTAGGGCACAATTAGTATTCAATATTCAATATATTTTCAAAAATTGATAACATTTGAAAAAGAAAACATCATTAATATTCTAGATATTATTCAAAATTAACATACATATATGGAAAGAAATATTATTAGTTCAAGGTTTTACTAAAGGGTTTATTGTACAAAAATATTACACCTTAAATAAGATAGGTTTTTCATAATAAATGCAAATATAAAATCAATTTAAAATTATAAAATTAAATTCAAAGAAACTATAATAAATTTATTATTATACATAAAAATAAGTTTTAAAATTAATATTAGGGTTAGGGTTGGAAAAAGTGTTAGGGTTAGAGTTAGAGATTAATTAGTCTTAGGGTTTGATTATGGTTAAGATTCAACTATGGTTAGGGTTAGGATTCAATTGATGTTCAATTAAGGTTAGGGTTCGATTAGGATTAGGATTCAATTGATCTTCAATTAGGGTTAGGGTTCAATTAAGATTAGGATTCAATTAGGGTTAGGGTTCAAAAGGGTTCAATTAGGGTTAAGGTTAGAGTTATAGGATAACGCTTTGGATAAAGGTTAGGATTAGGGTTGGGGGATTAGACCTCAACTAGGGTTAGGGTTAGCGCTAAGATTAATTTTAGGCTAGGGTAAGGGTTCAATTAGTGCTAGGTTTTAATAAGGTTTAGGATTCAATTAGTATTACAATTAGAATCAGGGTTGCCATTAGAATTAGGGTTAGTATTAAAATTATAATTATGAATAGAGTTTGAATTATAGCTAGGGTTAGAATTAGAATTAGGGTTAGGGTTATAATTAAGATAAGCTTTTGGGTTAGAATTCAATTAGGGTTAGGGTTCAATTAGAGTTAGGATTCAATTAGGGTTCTAAGATAAATCTTGGATTCAACATTAGGGTGAAGGTTGGGGTTAGGGTTAGGGTTTCAAAATGTATCTTGGGGTCAACATTAGGGTTAGAATTAGGGTTAGGGTTTGAGTTATGGTTTGGATTTAATTAGGGTTACAATTCAATTATGGTTAGGGTTAGGATAGGGTTCAATTAGGGTTGTGGTTAATTTTAGAGTTATATGATAAAGCATGGGGTAAAGTTTAGGGTTGGGGTTAGGGTTAGGGTTAGAATTCAAGTAGGGTTAGGTTACGATTCAATTAGGGTTCAACACAATTAGGGTTAGGCTTAATGTTAGGTTAGGATAATAGTTCAACTAGGGATTTAGGGTTAGGGTTAGGGTTAGGATTATGGTTCAATTAGGGTTTGGATTAGGAGCCTCAAGTTAATATTAGGGTTAGGGTTGGAGATTAATTAGTATTAGGGTTAGGGTTTAT
Source organism: Sequoia sempervirens (assembly GCA_007258455.2). Lineage (NCBI taxonomy): Eukaryota > Viridiplantae > Streptophyta > Pinopsida > Cupressales > Cupressaceae > Sequoia > Sequoia sempervirens. The sequence goes on along the minus strand of VDFB02033713.1, from coordinate 34,261 downwards.
TATGGTTAAGATTCAACTATTGTTAGGTTAGGATTCAATTGATGTTTAAAATTAGGGTCAGGGTTCTAGGATAAAGATTGGGATCAAGGTAAGGGTTGGGGTTAGAATACAACTAGGATTAGGGTTAGGGTTACAATTATAGTAAGGGTTAATATTCAGTTAGGATTTAATTAGCATTAAGATTAGGGTTTATATTCAATTAGGATTAGGGTTCAACTAGGGTTAAGGTTAGGTTAGGGTTATAGGATAAAGTTTTGGGAAAAGGTTAGGATTAAGGTTGGGGTTAGGGTTAGGACTCAACTAAGGTTAGGGTTCAATTAATTTTAGGCTAGGGTAAGGGTTCAAGTAGGGTTAGGTTTTAATAAAGGGTTCAATTAGTATTGCAATTAAAGTTAGAGTTAGGGTTTAATTAGTGATATGATAACGGTTAGGGTTTAATTAGTGATATGATAATGGTTAGGGTTTAATTTAGGTTAGAGTTAGGGCTCAATTAGGTTTATATGATAAATATTTGGGTTAGGGTTCGAGGATGAAGCTTGGGGTTAAATTGTAAGATTAGGGCTAGGGCTCAAGTACTATTAGGGTTAGGGTTTAATTAGTGATATGATAACAATTAGGGTTTAATTTAGGTTAGAGTTAGGGCTCAATTAGGTTTATACAATAAATATTGGGTTAGGGTTCTAGGATAAAGATTGGGGTTAAACTATAAGATTAGGGCTAGGGCTCAATTAGTATTAGGGTTAAGATTAGTGTTAGTATTAAATTAGAGTTAGGGTACAATTAGGATAAAAAGAGACCACCATTGTAATTTTAGAAACTATTTGGAAAAACTATCTAGAATCCCAAGCATGAATAAGACCATAGATAGACAAAGGGTAGAAATAGTAATACTTTCCCAATATTTACCAATGCTAGAACCAACAATTTTAACAAATTATTTGGGAAGCATAATTTTTTGAATTAACAACATAAAAGCGTTAAAAACATTTAATCATTCTTCTAACAATATTTTGTTTGGCTTTGCTACCAATATCTCTTACATTCTAGGAAATAGTTATGATTGAGATGAGTGAGAGAGGAATGAATCCACTTAGTTGAAAATACCTCAAGCAAATAGGTAATCTTCCAAACATTTAGATTTATCATGGTCAATCTTATGACTTATTTTTAGTGCCTCTTATTTGTCATTTTTTTTTTCTTGACATTGTTTAATTCCCAAAGTACAAGTTGAAGGATCTTTTTTCTAATTTTTTTGAATGATTTTAATTTCTAAGAGTTCGAGAGTTGTTAGAAAGAAAAAAGGGTTTTGGGTAGCAATAATAGACTTACTTGAAAACAAAGGAGAATGGTAGACATTAGTAGTGACAAAAAAAAAAGGGTTTTGGTTAGCAATAATAGACTTACTTGAAAACAAAGGAGAATGGTAGATATTAGTAGTGACAACATGTATATTCATAAAACTCCCAATAAAGTAGGTGGTCTTGTATTGTACAATCATACTTTAAAAAAAAAATTAGCCACTCACAATTTACCTTGACTTTTTGATCTTGCATTATTTCATCATTCCCCTGATTTGCTACTAGCTTTCCTGATTTTTATCTTGATCATCCTAAAATTAAAAAAATAATAATAATAGAAATCCTTTGTTCTATAAAATTATAAAATTAAAAATATTAAGATTCCTCATCGGTATTCTACCGAACAAATTATTACGTCACAAAACGGCTTTCCCCTCACTGGTCATTCCTTAGACATTTGACATTGGTGAAGGACAAAATGCTCCGCTGGTCTGTTGGGCGCGTTAAGGAACAGACAGATTTTGAGATATCTCTTAGTTTATGGTGTGTTTTGATTTGATTCTGTATTTCACAGATTATTCTTTCTTTTCGAAAAATTGCAGTAATGGGCATTGATGAAGAACAATCACTGGAAGTAGGCCTGTTAGAAGGAGGACAGGAGCAGATCCTACACCCACAAGAAGAGGTCCACCAATTCTTCCACCCTCAAAACTTTCTTTTTTCTAACATCCATCTTTTTATATATCTAATTAGACTGTTAAAATGATTTAGAGGTCATTATGCACTACAGAAAGATTCAATCTTTGAAGGATTGGGATGGGTATTTAAAGCTGCCAGATAGTTTATTACGTCTCACAATGCAATTTCGAAAGATTGAATGTTTAAAGAATTGGAATGAGGATTTTGTATACCTGCTAAATTGTTTTCTTCCGTGTCATGTTGCAATACGGAATGAATCTTTAAAGAATTAGGTGTCATAGTGCAGCTTAAAATTAGATGTTATATGCCAATGCCAGTACAGAAAGATTTGATCTTTAAAGGATTGGGATGAGCCTGTAGACCTGCTAAGTAGTTTACTATATTTCATAAGCAGGACTGAATCTTTAGGGTATGTGATTGCAAGTTGAACATTTGGTGTTATATTGCTATACAGAATGAGTGAGTCTTTGAAAGAGTGAGATGGGTCTGTATACCTGCTAAACAAGATCAAATCTTTAAATAAGTAGGTTTCATGGCGCATTGTTAAAAAATAGGTGTTATATTGCAATGAAGCAAGTTTGAATTTTTGAAAGACATTGATGGGGATTCTATAAACCTTCTAAATAGTTTATGGAACCCTCTTGATCTTATGGAACTCATGATTTTGGGGGACTATATTATGTGTGGTGTATTTCAGGAGAGTCTGAACACTGGAGATGGATCTACGGATATTCATGGAAAGCCCTCCGTACGGCAAAATACAGGGGGATGGAGGGCTTGTCCCTTTATTTTAGGTTTGTTTTCATGCCCACGTGAAATTCAAATGTGTCTAGCTGGTTTCTGATAATTATAGAATGCTTATGGCCTGAATTTTTGGAATTATGGCATTCGTTGGTACTTGGATCTTCTTCTTTTGTCCCCTTGGGGCGTAACTTCATTTCACTATTTAAAACATGGTGTTACATCTGTTACATAATGGAACATATAACTTTGTACTTGTGAATATAGTCCCTTTACCAATAGAACAAATCAAAGTCTTCAGCAAGCTACCTACTTTCCTAGTACAGATGGGCTTGCAATTGTCATGGTCTAAAAACACTGAAAATTAGCAAGAAATGATTCTTATAAGAAACAATGCCCAAAAGCTGGATATAGAGTGCACTCCCCTGTTCTTTTTGCAAGGTTGTGAGGTGGGGGGGATTGACCAATAGAACTGAACCTAAATAAATGTCCTTTTGGTTGAGGAAATCAAACGATAGGTAGATAGAGTGCAGAAAGCAACCGTGGCCTAACCCAACTACATTGAACCTGCTTAGCTGAGGTGATAGTGTACCATCCTCCATGAGGTCTACCAGTAACAAAGTTGCCAACTATTTATTATTCAGACAATGAGCACCACCATCACTGTTAAGGAATGCATACATAATTGTTTCACTAGTTTCCACTAAACTAGAAATGCATTTAGATAATATGAATAGAATCACACACAATAGCAGAACACTGATGAATCAAACATCTATCTGTATTACATGGCATCAGATAAATAAGAGTAGAGCTCATCGCATGTTAATAGTAAAGCAAGAGTAAATGAAATAGTTATATGAATATCCAATGACTGCATTGTTCAGAAATCCCTTGGCAAGAGCATTAATTCAAATGTATTTAAATGAACATAATTGAAGAAAATAATCCACAAATAGCTTAATTGAATCAAATAACTCAAGCCTGCAAGGAACTAACTTGGACCTTGGTGGGGACCTGAGGAATACAAACGGATCTTGCTGGCCTGAACTTCTCACATGTAAAAGATTAAGAAATGCATTAAAGGAAATGAAGATGCAGACCTCTTTAGGAGGGAAAATGGAGAAGAGAACCAAACTGTTGATTGCCATTAAGCAGCAACCTCTGTCCATCTTAAGCATGCTGCTATCAACTTTAGATTGTACTTCAATTTGGTTTGTGGGTGCCAGCATTTTAGACTGCCTATATTTAACAGTTAATTACATTTCGAATAATTTACAGGAAATGAATGTTGCGAGCGACTGGCATACCATGGAATCAATATAAATTTGGTGACTTATTTGACAACAATTTTACATCAGGGAAATGTAACTGCAGCCAAAAATGTCAATACCTGGTCAGGCACATGCTATCTGACACCACTTTTGGGAGCAGTTTTAGCTGATGCATACTGGGGACGATATTGGACTATTGCTGTTTTCTCATCAATTTATTTTGTGGTACGCAAAATACATATATATTATAGAATTGGACCATTGATGGATAAAATTGAACTCGGTTGAATCCACAAGTGAACCAAAGGCAATTTTAATTTTTTTAGAAAGTCTGACTCTTTTAATTCTGTGTTTTCAAAACTTTTAATGGCTATTTTCATCTCCTTGGCCATTTCTTATTGCTCGAACTATTATTTAGAATAAGCCACTGACAATTGTAACATATTTTTTGCAGGGAATGGCTACTTTAACTGTTTCAGCGTCTGTTTCTGCCTTACAACCTTCCTCCTGTACAGGCGATGTATGCCCAACAGCAAATACACTTCAATATGCTGTTTTTTTTCTTGGGCTTTACCTAATTGCACTAGGAACAGGAGGCATCAAGCCCTGCGTTTCTTCTTTTGGGGCAGACCAATTTGATGATACCAATCCAATAGAAAGGAAGAAAAAGAGGTCTTCCTTTATTGAGAAACAGAGAGAGCAGAGAAAAAAACAAACACTGAAATAGAAGAGCACTGGAGAGTACTCCGTATTGATTAGTATATTGCTTGCTTACAAACTAGTTACATTGATCCTCTTTTATAGAGGAGTTGGAGAAATTTCCAGATTAGAGTTCATGAGAAGTCTCAGGAAGCTTCCAGATAATGAGCGCTCATACAACATTTAAGGTTTCACCTGTTTCCTATTGGTTAGGTGCTAGTAACTTCCAGAACATGCTAAGGTCAATGAAAGACTTATTATCGGGAGAAATTAATGTTCCAACACTCCCCCTTAATTTCGACCACACATAATTTTATCATTTTAAATTTATCTTTCAAGTCTGTAGATTCACTAAATCATAATCTAAAAGGATGGGTCCTGGCCTAAAGCCTTGTTAGGTACCCATTTACAATCACTTTTTCCATGATGGCCATCAAACATTTTGTTTTTGAATATTCCTTGTTTGCAAATTCCTTGCTTGCTCAGTAATCTTCAAATCTGCAGTCCAATTTCTTCCTTTTCGGAAGTAAGCTATTGCACTTTGCTGCACAAGTTTATCATGATATTTGATCTAGGCTTCATGCACCTTCACCTTCAAATAATCTTCAAATCACTTAAAATTTAGATGTAGCCTTTCTTGATTTCTGTCATCTTTGATATATGAATGTTTGCACTTGAACAACCTTTTGAACATGCTGGTCAAATTTTGCCAATTTGTTCCAAAACTCCAACCACAATTCATTTTCATGCACTCTTTCATATATTTATTATTCCAATTTGTATTCCAACACATTTTCTCAGAATGGTTTTTTAAACCACACACACTACAAGGGTGTAAGTCCCAACACTTATCCTTGGTATGACCTTTCCTATGGCAATGTTTACACTCAACACTTTTCATTTCTTGAATGAATTTAATTGAACTTGTAGCATTGTTCCCTTTACCTGTGACATACCCAAGACCTTCATACTTTGGCCTCATTGTTGGCTCAATAGGAGTTTTCAGTCCTTGTTCATTCTTTCCCAAGCCTTCTCCTTTATAACCCATTTTCTTCATTATTTTTAACCCAACATTGTTTTCATTACAACTTTTCTCATCACATTTTACAAGATTTGTAGATTCAAACACACTTTTATCTTCATCTTTACATTCTTTATCAGAAATGTCTTTAGCTATATTACACAAATCATTTGATTGATTACACAAATCATTTGATTCATTACACAAATCTTCAGTATTACATGAAGCATCACAAACAAGTGGTTTTAACTTTAGGCATTCATTTTCCTTTTCTAACAATTTTAACTGTGCTTCTAATTCTTCATATTTCTTCTTAACCTCATCATACATTTTCAATTTTTCTTCCAACTCTTCATTCTTTTTCTTAACCTCATCAAACAATTTTAATCTTTCTTCTAGTTCTTTAATCTTTTTGCTATCTTCCCACAAATATTCTAGAACTTCATCAGCCACCTTTAGTTTGTCTTCTAGCAATTCATTCTTTCTTTCAAGATCATAAATTTTTATCTCTTTTCCACAATTTTCCATTGAAATATTTTCTAATTCTTTTAACAATTCAGAATTTTGTTTCTTAATATCTAACAACTCCTCTTCTAAAACATCTCTTTCTTTCTTTACCCTTTTACCAACTTTACCCATTGAAATAAATTATTACAACTCACCTTATACAGTTGATTGTTCTGTTAACACAATGATTTACCTTTCTGTTGGCAGCCACACGTACTTTCAATCTTTTCACAATTTCTCCTTCAATCAACAGTGTCAGTTTAACAGCTACGAAACTGCATAAAAGTCCTCCTCAGATTGTTCTTCCGCTGTCTGGTTTCCTTTTAACCTCAATCTGCCCTCTCTTTTTAATCAGAGGCAAACAAACTTTCAGCCACAAAATGACAGCTGTGAATTCAACAATATAGATATACCTTACATGTGAGACTTCTTTGATTTCAACTTCTCAAAACAACAATTGCATTCACCTCTTCATATTTTGAATTAAAGACATTTTTATCCAAGCTTTACAACTTATCTTTATCAACAAACAGCTGACACCAATAGACATTTTTCACAAGCTTGTAATATCCAGCCTCCACACAACAAAAACACTTCACCTCTCAATGCATATAAAAATTCAATTTTGAATACTACCTAATATTAGAAAATAGAGCTACAGAAAAACATCAGTCAAACTATCCACAGTTATCTACAAACACCAACATTAATGACTCATCGGATAACAGCAACACTTGCACTTTCCCCTTCTTATCCTAAGCAAACACATACAAGTCACCGTAATTATATTCTGAAATCAACCTCACCGTTTCCTTCAGCTGTCCCTATATTTAGATCTTGGTTTAGCTTCCTTTGGCTATTTTCACTCACACGTTGCTCCTTCCTTGCTGCAGTCTGTGGCATCCCTGAACAATACACCGGCTACTTTCATAGTCTGCACCTTTTTCATTCCTTTTTGGAGCAGCTAAAATCTTTTCCAACAACAATTCAGCGATCTTCCTTCGTTTGATAGCTTCTTTTGTTGATGACTCCATCTCTTGACGCTGAACACTCCCATAGATTCTGTTGCTCTCGGATCTACCATACCATATTGAGAAACAGAGAGAGCAGAGAAAAAAACAAACACTGAAATAGAAGAGCACTGGAGAGTACTCCGTATTGATTAGTATATTGCTTGCTTACAAACTAGTTACATTGATCCTCTTTTATAGAGGAGTTGGAGAAATTTCCAGATTAGAGTTCATGAGAAGTCTCAGGAAGCTTCCAGATAATGAGCGCTCATACAACATTTAAGGTTTCACCTGTTTCCTATTGGTTAGGTGCTAGTAACTTCCAGAACATGCGAAGGTCAATGAAAGACTTATTATCCGGAGAAATTAATGTTCCAACATTCTTCAATTGGTTTTATTTCTCAATCAATGCTGGTGCACTTGTTTCAAGCAGCATTATTGTATGGGTCCAAGACAATGTTGGATGGGGATGGGGATTTGGAATTCCTACAGCATTTATGGCATTAGCCATAGGGAGTTTCTTTTCTGGGACGCCACTGTATAGATTTCAAAAACCTGGGGGCAGTCCGTTGACACGCGTATGCCAAGTTGTGGTTGCATCATTTCACAAATAGCAAAACAAAGTTCCTCAAGAAAGCACACTTCTCTACGAGGTAAAAGACAAGTATTCTACAATTCAAGGAAGTCGAAGCTGGAACATACTAACGGATTCCAATACGTCCCTCATCCATGTTACGACAGCTTTTGTATGCCATTATCCTTTGTGTTTCTGAAACTTTCTAAAGAATCAATTAATATTTCTTTCTACTTTATATTTTCTAACTTAATACTGCATTAAGAATGACCTAGGCAGAAAAAAATCATCAAGAGTTTTCTGGATTTTCAGTATACGTTGTTTATCAGCCTCAACTTGTCGAACTTGTCCTCTTTGTTGAATCACATCCTCTTCAACAAACAGTATGGTTTATGAGTTGCCCTAGACACAAGCTGTTTCTTATCTTAAATTCAGTTCGTCTCTGTCCCACATTTCCTATGAGATGTATCCACAACTGGTCCTATTGTATATCTCTGTACAACTTTTTGGCACTGGCCATCCAATAATATATAGTTTCTTTTGCCTAGAACACAAAGTTTAGGTCGATATGCGATAATTTATTGAGCATAAACTGAAGTTAAAATTTTGGCAGCAATTCAAAAATATACCTTGATTTATAGTTGGCATAAAATATTTGCAGTTTTCTGGACAAAGCGGCTATTATAACAGATGAAGATGTTCAGAATGGTGGTTTTTCAAATCCTTGGAAACTATGTACTGTGACCCAAGTGGAGGAGCTGAAGATTTTGATCCGAATGTTTCCCGTCTGGGTTACTGGTATTGTGTTTTCGGCTGTTTATGCCCAAATGTCCACAATGTTTGTGGAACAGGGCATGCCCATGGACACCAGCATTGGTTCTTTAAAAATTCCTCCAGCATCATTGTCTATATTTGATATACTGAGTGTCATGATATGGGTTCCCATTTATGATCGCCTGATTGTGCCCATCGTTCGCAAGTACACTGGTAATGAAAGGGGGTTTACTCAGCTGCAACGCATGGGCATTGGATTGGTGGTATCAATATTGTCAATGGTAGCAGCTGCTTTGGTTGAAATCGAGCGTCTGGATATAGTCAGAATTCATCACTTGGAACATGACACAGTCACGGCGGTTCCAATGAGCATCTTGTGGCAGATCCCCCAATACTTCTTGATAGGTGCTGCAGAAGTCTTTTACTTCATAGGACAGCAGGAGTTTTTCTATGAGCAGTCCCCTGATGCCATGCGTAGTTTGTGCAGTGCACTTTCTCTTCTTACGACATCGCTAGGGAATTATTTGAGTACTCGAATTCTTACCATTGTGACTTCTGTCACTACAAAAGGGGGGAAGCTAGGATGGACACCGGACAATCTAAATGAAGGTCACTTGGATTACTTCTTTTGGGTTTTAGCTTGTCTCAGCTTCTTGAATATGTTGGTGTGTATTGCTTGTGTACATAGGTATAGTTACAAGAAAGCTAATTGAAAATTGAAATTCAAATCCCAAATTAATCGGGATCCATTGCTGTAATCGGGATCCATTGCTGTAATCCAAAGTCGTGGAAAAATATTTTCCTATTATACATGCAAAAGTTTCTTGGAATAGTGGAGAAAAGGCTTCTCTTTAGGACTTTGTAAATAGCAGATATTTATTCTTGTATAATTCCATGATTTTCAAAATTGTTAAATAATTTCTAATGCTCAGATCCTGGTTCTCTAGATGGAACTTTTACAAATTTTTGTTTTCCCAAATTTGCTATTTATAATTCCATATTCTATGTTAAGCAGGCTTGTGGATTGTTATTGAGGAAGTCTTATAAACTAATGGACTTTGTAGCACTGCATTTGTGGTCATTAAAATTTTCAATAAACATAAATAATTTTAGATCGAGATTGGAATTCGTCAATTTCTGCCATTTCCTTGTCTCTTGAGTGGCATTCTTGACATATTTTCATTATTCTATGAACATAAATAATTTCAGAACTAAATTGGAATCCTTGTTTTACAATGATGTCTACATCCGTCTCTGCCATTACCTTGTCTCTTGAGTGGCATTCTTTTAACATATTTTTCAAAGCAAGAGCTGTAGGTCAATTTTTGATGTATTGAAAGCACTGGAATAGAATAGAATTGGAGAATGGCTTAGTGGTTGGCTTGTTGCATTGGAAAGAGGAAAGGCGAACCTGCAAAAGTTTGTTAAGGAAAGTCTACAAAGTGGAAAAAGGATGGGCTTAGGGAATGAACTGAATGTTTAAGATAATTAGACTATCTTCCTCTGTGTGCTCTTGGACTTGTATGTGACAAAAACTTCTAAGACATAGCTACTAGAAAACTGTCTTGGAATTGTTTCTATGACTAAAAATTCCATTTTAGGGAGAAATATGTCCAAATATACACAAATTTCTAGCATTTTGGAACTTAATAATGCATCCTTGGAACAAATACTAAATTTTTAGGGAGAAATATATCCAAATATACGCAAATTTCTAACATTTTGGAACTTAATAATACATCCTTGGGACAAATATTAAATTTTTCGGTGTTCCGATCTCAATTTCAGAGAATTTCCACAACAGTTCAACGCCATAAAAGAAAGGAGAGGAATTTTCAAGTACATAGTATATACATACTTAAAAAAATAAATTAAATGTGTTTCCCCGCTTCCTCGAAAGGCTGTTACACGTATATCAAGTGACTCAATGATCCTTAGTGTAAATATAACTAACTGATATTAAGGTAATACAGCTATGAGATGTTGAAATGCAGGTTACAATTAGTCCTGCAAAAAATCTGGAAACTTCTTCCTGTAATATTTCACTAATGCTCTTAATTAATCTGCCAATTAAAGCTTCTACTTTCTTGCACTTGCACAAACTTTCTTTTTAAATCCACTGTAGGATCAAATGTATGTCAATGTGTGCAACTAATCTTCAGTAAAGCAAAATGCATGTGCACTCCATCAGACGGTATATGATCTGACCTGCTCTTGCTGCACATTGAATGGTAAGCAAACTTGCACAATGGTATTTTCTGAAGTGAACTCCTCTTTTCCCAGTGACATTGAATGAAATGTACGTGAAAGTGAACTTTCTTTGTAACTGTAAAAAGCTTATGCTAGTTATGCTCTAACAGTGAACATAATAGAGAGAAAATTAGTTTTGGATCAAAATGACCACTCTCAGACTTAGTTGGCATTAAAGGTTGCCTGACGATTTAGCATAGGATAACTTGGGTGATTTTGAACTTATAGAGAATACTCTCTAAAATTGTTTATCCCTTATCTAAAAAGATCTCAAATATATGAAGGAAGCATACTTTCTAATTGCCTAAATTTTTGTAGGATTGTTTGAGGAATAATTAGTGTGGCTGACCCTTGTAAAAAATTTTAATTTGTGTAGCAAATATATAATTAAAAAAAATGATTAGTTTTTATTATTAGAGTTTAATGTGTTTATATAGGGTGTTGCACAAAGAAATTATATGAATGGTAAAATGTAGTGTTTATTTATTTTTAATTGAGCGGTCACATGTGAGTTAATTTTATTTAGTAGTCTTTGTCTATGCAAAACTTGAAGAGAAATGTAAATAAAGGAGGGAAGGAAGTATGTGTAGTCGTGATATATTTTTTAGTATGAGATTGTGATGCTAAAAATTAAGCAACAAATTTAGTTAAGTAGTTGCATAGGACCACTTTGTTATATGCATAGTATCTTGGACTATTTCTCCTTACAAACTCTTTTGATATGAGATTAAAAGTCACTCAAAGAGACAATTTGAAAATGTAGAAATTGATAGACAAAAAAATGTCTACAGTTTCTAGATTAAAACTTGAAAATTGGTTTACATGAGTGTCTTTCTAGAGGTTACTAAATAAAATTTATTGAGAGATAATTGTATTGATGGAATTTTTTCAACATAAAGAAAAAAATATATATTAAAACAACGATTTAATACAATTTAGGTCTAGTACTTTTAAAAAGACCCCTAATGCACCAATTCTAAAAAATATACAATTAGCAAGAGAGAAAAAACCCTCCAAACCCCATAGATAGGACATAAGCACTTGTTCTCATGAAGACTATACATGCTCTCCATATTAGAAATAATGTTCACCTTTGTGTTATAAAATTTGACTAGCAAGACCACCACTCAAAACAAAAAATAATACTAAAGTTAATCATAGGGGAATAAACAAGAAGAACACCACTAGAACCAACACACCAACATGAGTCAAAAATTTGAAGAGGCATTGTAGTCAACATTCACAAAAGCACTAAATTTTTTGCCGAAGTCCTAAAAAGGATAATCTTGATTTTTTTTTTTATATCAACCTTAATGCCATTTTATTTAGAAGTTGATTTAGCCAAAAAATCAAGAACTTAGTTTTCTTCCCTTCCAGTATGGTTCCTCTTAACAATATCAAAGCCACACATGGGGATGCCTTTTTTACATTGTTCAACTACCACTCTTGAAAGTGAGGAATATTTTCTTTTATAATGTTCAACCAAGATTTTAAAGCTACATTCCTAAATAATATTCATAAGATTTTTTAGCTTAGCTTCTAAAAGATCTTGGCGAATGACCATAGCCTCAACAAAAATTATTAGAACCAACATCAAGCCTACTAGCAAACTAGAACTTAAACTTGCTATCATGGTCATAAAAAACACCTTCTATAGCAACATTTTGAAAATTATCATTTGAATCTCCAATATTAATTTGAACCAAGCCAAGAGGAGAAAATTCCTATTTATTAAGTTGATATTCGTAATGATTATTGTTGGAAGTAGGAGAGGAAGAAACCACATGAATACCAAGTCTCATCAAAACTTGAAGTTCCCACTAAGAATTTTCTTGATAATCTTGAATTTAAACTTGATAGGTTTCTTTTAGATTGGCTAAAATTCTACCCTAAACTTGGCTTAATGCCTAGTACCGTTAAAAATCTTTTGATTGTATTCCAACCAAATATTCTAATAGCTCGACAAGGACTAAATAGATAAAGGGTTTTTACATGCAAAAAGTGTTGTGGCTAATTCACAAGATAGTCCTAGATAAAATCATGACTATTTCATGAAGTTCCTAATAAATCACAAAATAAATGTTGAAGGAAAGTGGAAAAATGACAGGCTAAAATATTATATCTTCCAGATTCTTCATCTTGAAGGCAAAGGATACATTTATTTAGACCAACAACCTCGCACATTCAATTATTATCATGATGAATACATTTATTTTAAGTTACAAGCCGCATGAAAGCATTCACCTTTGGCCAGCATATGGGATGCTAGATTTTTTTCTAAAGCTTGGAGTTCTTAATTTTTAGGTTTTCTACCAAAAGAGTTTTATAATTAATACAACCTTTTAAACCCCATCCAAGGAAATCAAGATTTCTATCTAATGAGAGCTTTTGGGAAGCTAGAATATGAGCTAATTAGCTAATGAGAAGAGGGACTTGTTGACCTAGCCAAAGATCTTTAGGCTTCCATTTTTAAATCTTCACACCATCTTGCATGACCTCATACCAAAAATTAGAAACATAACTCCAACCAACTTCAAAAGATTCTTATTTTAATTAAAATAGATTAGATAATTCCACACAAAGAGAACTATGTTTGTTCCACAGATCACATAAAAGAGCAAGGTCACTCTTCCCCACAATCTAAAAATGCTAACTTATAAGACTACTCCTCGATTTCATTATTTTCCATATCTAAGAACCCCTACCAAGGCTCAACATCCTAGGAATGAAAGAATGATTCTCTAGATTCATATAAGTGATCTTAAGAATTATCCCCAATAAAGTCAACTTCTCCACACACCATCTCTAATCTAATTTGGTAGCAAAAGCTATATTGTTAAGGAGGAAAGATCTCATATCTAAATCACCTCTCTTTAGGTTGAAAAACTTTATCTCAGTTGACCAAATGTCATTTCTTTTTCTTTGAATTTCCCTTTTAAGGAAACTTTCTCATCTCTCAATCTAAATCATGAAGGATGTATTTTGGAGCCACAAGAGTCATAAATATATAAATTAGTAGAGCTTAAACCACAACTTTAAGGATAATATAACCAATCAAAAAGAGGTATTTGTGTTCAATGATTGATATGATGCTAAATAGAATTCAACATAATATTTTGATATTTTTCCAAGGCAAGTAAGAGAAATAGGGATACCAAAATATTTGAAAGGAGGAGAAGCAACCTAGAAATGAAGACTGTTAGTAATCTATTCTTAAAGATTGTCTTTATGGACGAATAAAACTTGATACTTTTTTTTTCATTCAAGAGTTGACCACACACATTGATCTATAAATGTTTAGAGCTCACATAAGAGAAATAACTTCCTTAAGAGTGATATTGTCTATCAAACAAGTGTCATCCACAAACTGAAGATGGGAAAGTGGATCCAGACCTTCCACAATGTGAAAGCTAGAAATATAGCTAAAATACTTGAGGTGCTTTAAAAAACCACCAAGTCCTTTTTCCAAAATGAGAGAGTAAAGGAGAGAGGATCTCCCTGATGTAGGCCTCTTTTTTAATGAAACATAGTAGAAGGATAACCATTTACAATAAAAAAAGGAAGGAGAGTAATAACAAGCCACAACCCATTAAATCAAATTATCATCAAAATCCATATAAGATATCTTTTAGAATTTTTTAATTAACCTTGTCATAAGCCTTAGAAAGATCAAGCTTCATGAACCTATAACTTTTATTATTAACATGCATAGAGGGAAAATCTTCTTAGACAATAAAAATACAATAAAGGATTTGGTGACATTGAACAAACCTTGATGGTTTGGAGAAATTAGGAGTCATTTCAACAACTCAACAACAATTTTGGAAAAAATGTTATAGAAAGAGCTATAGATCAAATACTTAAAAAATTGAACCCAATCTTTCTTAGGAATCAAAGGAAAAAAAGATATAGAGATTTTATCATTCATCTTGAGGTGTTTAGTTACTTAGAAGCCTACAAAAGTCATATTTGACAACATCCCATAAATCTTGAAAGAACTCAATAGGAAATCCATTTGAACATGGGTTTTATCTCTTTTCATTATAAATCAACCTACTCTAGCTCATCCATGGAAATAGGATCATTGAGGAAAGAATTATCATGAGGAGAGATAAGTTTAGGAACACATTTCAAAATTATATGTCTATAATCAACAAAGAAATCAATGGGGGATTTGAATAACTCATGAAAGTGAGAAACACCCTCTAATTAGATATCTTGAGTAGATTCAAACATAGACCCATCCTCTCTTTGAATCTCCTTAAAAGCATTAACATGTTTTAAATCCACAAGAAAGTGACGAAAAAAGAACTAATATCGCCTACCTCTAACCATAAATAGCATGATATTGTTGTCACCGCATGATTTCCTCCTTAAGCTCTTGAAAATTCATTCTAGAGTTTAGAATGCTTAATTAAAGTATTCGTATTTAATCCCTGCTCTTGAATACAACCTTGGATCTTTTCCAACCTAGAAAAAATATTTATTTTTGTTAGAATTGTGAAAAACATGAGCCATGATATCAAACAATGAACAAAGATATCTTCTACGCAAGAGATCTGCAAACAAAGAATTGCTATATTCCTCAACAAGAAAAAGCTACAAAATGAACCTCAAGAATTTTCAAAGAAAATAAGTCCTCAAAGGTATTCAAAAGGAATGAATAATACAATGAGGGATGAGTGTTATATAGGAGCAACCCTAAATGAGAAAGGGATTAGATCATGACAATTGTCAACATCTCATGCAATGAGATAGAATGATCTAATAATAGCTCTCTAGTTAACATAGTAAATCACTCCTACTTTTAGCTTAAGTGTATGGGAATAAATTAGACTAATAATTAATGCATGATTACTCTAGAAACCCCCCTTAAGATGAACTTAGGGAGTAGCTAAAATCCCTAAAAAGAGAATGTGTGATGGGTCTCGACAAACAAGCCCTAGTGAGGTACCCATGTACAAACAAAAGATCTCTCAAAACTGGAGAAAAGGAGAAAACCACATGGGAAAAAATCCTCTCCAAAAGTGAGACAGTCGAATGAAGGACTAAAAAAGCCTCCAAATCAAGGTGAAGGATTAAGAAGCCTCCAACCAAAAACAATGTCCCAAAAACAAGAACATGTAGAACATCATTGAAACATGAAGAAGCTATAGACTATTGTCGAATGATGATTGCTATAGTGCTAAAAGAAGAACCTCCTTTGAAACAAATGACGATCAACATCAAGATAACAAAAATTTGCATGAGTGTCCTCAACAACACTACTCGAATAAGATGGGAAACAAAGGAAAAACATTTGAAACTCAAAGATACAAATGACAAGATCCAAAAGACAATAATTTGCATGAGTGTCCCCAATGACACTACTCGACTCAGATGACAAACAACCGAAAAACATCTAAAAGTTGAAGATATAGATGGTACATGAATCTGCATGAGTGACCCCAACGACACTACTAAACATGTAAGGTGCAAGTCAAAAATACAAGTACTAGTATTATGAAGAAAATTGATCAAAAGAGAGATAATAATCTGCATAAGTGTCCCCAATGACACTACTCGAATTAGATGGAAAACAAAGGCAAACATCTAGAACTCGAAGATATAAATGGTGCACGAATTTGCATGAGTGACCCTAATGACACTACTCAACATGCAAGATGCAAGTTGAAAATATAAGTACCAATAGTCTCTAATAAAATGAAAATAGGTCACCTCCAAAAAATAGGAATGCAAGAGTGTCTATATAGTAAGTTTTTCATCTCACCGAAATGAAAGGTAACTAGCCACTGATCCACACTGCATTCGAAAGTACATAGGAACAAGAAATAGATATATAGATCACTCAAACACAAAACCAAGGAAGTATTAGCACCAGTAGTAGAAACCCCCCATAATGCTAAAAATGGGAGATCCAAGATAGGTACACTGAAACTATGCAAAACCAAGAAGTGCATGTATGAGAAACATCTTACAAATAAAAGGGTGTGCAAACTAAGAAACACATGCATGAGGAAAGAATCAATAGGATTCACTACTGTCGTGGAAGGGACACTCACTTGACAAAGGTATGATGGAAAATCAAAGGAAAACATCAACCCCCCATGGAACTTTATATCATAGTGCAAGTACAAAAGCATACCAGGATGTGCAACATCCCCAAAAAGTATACACTAGAATGACACTTTATCTTAGTCTGTCTACAAAAGAGAATGTGCATGAAAAAAATATCTACAATGCCCAATAGAATGAAATACTAGAAATACATAAAGAACAACAAAAAGTGAGTCATCCCACACAAACAACAAGTTTCCAGGAGTTGAAGTGTCCAAGTAATTCACTAGTGTGTAAAATCATTGAAAATTGAATAAAATGTACCCAGAGAAATCTGGAAAAAGTGTATGGATGGTTGTGAAGATCTTTGAAAGATCGTCCCAATGCCCTTTAGAATCACAAAAAAAATAGTCAAAATTATGAGCTTGGGACTGAAAACAACACCTCAAACTTCAACAAGAGATAGAATGCACCAACAACAAAAATAGGTGATGAGACCCACACCACTAGAAATTTGATGAAACCACCTTTCTGTTGATCTCTCGTTTGCCCAATTTTGATATCGTAAGCTCAAATTATGGCCAAAAGAAGAAAAAACCCTCCTTTAGGGCACAAGGAGGGTTCAAAGAGGCCATGCCAGCAGGTCGTACCATTGACGTCAACAATATATTCTAGGGGAATATTCCCTTGCCGGTTAGAAAAAAATATGACACCCTCAAAAAGATGTCGCCGTTAGAATATGCCAAAATTCTTGGATATTCTTCCGCTTCTGAGACTCTTGTAAGTGATTAATGGTTTGTAGAAGAAGGCTACTTTAGAGGGTAGAAAGTCCACCCTTTTCCATTGAGGGATAACACATTGAAGTCATCTCCAATAATTCAAGGATAATTCTAAGGAGAAGCTCCTCTGT
Source organism: Sequoia sempervirens (assembly GCA_007258455.2). Classification (NCBI taxonomy): domain Eukaryota; kingdom Viridiplantae; phylum Streptophyta; class Pinopsida; order Cupressales; family Cupressaceae; genus Sequoia; species Sequoia sempervirens. Next base: position 16,447 of record VDFB02033713.1, on the reverse strand, counting down.
GAGCTTGTAGATCATTCCAAAGTTTAACATGATCTTAGTGATCTTGGGGAGCATAAGTGATTAAAACATTACGATTGTTGTTTAAAAGACCCCCTAAAGAGAGACTACCATTGTAACTTTAGAAACTATTTGGAAAAAAAATATCTAGAATCCCAAGCATGAATAAGGCCATAGATAGACGAAGGGTAGAAATAGTAATACTTTCTCAATATCTACCAATGCTAGAACCAACATTTTTAACAAATTATTTGGGAAGCATAATTTTTTGAATTAACAACATAAAAGAGTTAAAAACCTTTAATCATTCTTCTAACAATATTTTATCTAGGTTTGCTACCAATATCTCTTACATTCTAGGAAATAGTTATGATTGAGATGAGTGAGAGAGGGATGAATCCACTTGGTTGAAAATACTTGAAGCAAATAGGTAATCTTCTAAACATTTAGATTTATCATAGTCAATCTTACGAGTTTTTTTAGTGCCTCTTATTTACCCTTTTTTTTTTACATTGTTTAATACCCAAAGTCCAAGTTGAAAGATCTTTTTTCTTATTTTCTTTGAATGATTTTAATTTCTAAGAGTTCGAGAGTTGTTAGGAAAGAAAAAAAGATTTTGGGTAGCAACAATAGACTTACTTGAAAACAAAGGAGAATGGTAGATATTAGTAGTGACAACATGTATATTCATAAACTCCCCATAGAGTAGGTGGTCTTGTGTTGTACAGTCTTTCTTCTAAAAAAAAATTTAGAAAAAAATTTAGCCACTCACAATTTACCTTGACTTTTTTGATCTTGCATTATTTCATCATTGGCCTCATTTGCTTTCCTGATTTTTATTCCTAAAATTAAAAAAAAAAAAAAAAAAATAGAAATCCTTGTTTCTATAAAATTATAAAATAAAAAATATTAAGATTCCTCATCGGTATCCTACCTAACTAAACGGCTTTCCCCTCACTGGTCATTCCTTGGACATTTGACATTGGTGAAGAACAAAATGCTCCACTGGTATGTTGGGCGCGTTAAAGAACAGACAGATTTTGAGATATCTCTTACTTTATGGTGTGTTTTGAATTGATTCTGTATTTCGCAGATTATTCTTTCATTTTGAAAAATTGCAGTAATGGGCATTGATGGAGAACAATCACTAGAAGTAGGCCTGTTAGAAGGAGGACAGGAGCAGATCCTACACCCACAAGAAGAGGTCTACCAATTCTTCCACCCTCAAAACTCTCTTTTTTCTAACATCCTTCTTTTTATATATCTAGTTAGACTGTTAAAATGATTTAGAGGTCATTATGCACTACATAAAGATTCAATCTTTGAAGCATTGGGATGGGTTTTTAAAGCTGCCAGATAGTTTATTAGGTTTCAAAATGCAATTTAGAAAGATTGAATGTTTAAAGAATTCGGATGAGGATTTTGTATACCTGCTAAATTGTTTTCTTCCGTGTCATATTGCAATACAGAATGAATCTTTAAAGAATTAGGTGTCATTGTGCAGATTAAAATTAGATGTTATATGCCAATGTCAGTACAGAAAGATTGAATCTTTGAAGGATTGGGATGAGCCTGTAGACCTGCTAAGTAGTTTATTATATTTCATAAGCAGGACTGAATCTTTAGGGTATGTGATTGCAAGTTGAACATTTGGTGTTATATTGCAATACAGAAAGATTGAATCTTTGAAAGAGTGAGATGGGTCTGTATACCTGCTAAACAAGATCAAATATTTAAACAAGTAGGTTTCATGGTGCCTTGTTAAAATATAGGTGTTATATTGCAATGAAGCAAGTTTGAATTTTTGAAAGATTGTGATGGGGATTCTATAAACCTTCTAAATAGTTAATGGAACCCACTTGATCTTATGGAACTTTTGATCTTGAGGGACTATATTATGTATGGTGTATTTCAGGAGAGTCTGAACACTGGAGATGGATCTACGGATATTCATGGAGAGCCCGCCGTAAGGAAAAATACAGGGGGATGGAAGGCTTGTCCCTTCATTTTAGGTTTGTTTTCATGCCCATGTGAAATTCAAATGTGTCTAGCTGGTTTCTGATAATTATAGAATCGGTTATGGCCTGAAATTTTGGAATTATGGCATTAGCTGGTACTTGGATCTTTTTCTTTTGTCCCCTTGAGGCGTAACTTCATTTCACTATTTAAAACATGGTGTTACATCTGTTACATAATGGAACATATAACTTTGTACTTGTGAATATAGTCCCTTTACCAATAGAACAAATCAAAGTCTTCGGCAAGCTACCTACTTTCCTAGTACAGATGGGCTTGCAATTGACTTGTCATGGTCTAAAAACACTGAAAATTAGCAAGAAATGATTCTCATAAGAAACAATGCTCAAAAACTGTCCGCCATTGGATATAGAGTGTACTCCCCTGTTCATTTTGCAAGGTTGTGAGGGGGGTAACGGGGAGGGGATTGACCGATTGAGCTCAACCTAAATAAATGTCCTTTTGGTTGAGGAAGTCAAACGATAGGTAGACAGAGTGCAGAAACCAACAGTGGCCTAACCCGACTGCATTGAACCTGGTTAGCTGAGGTGATAGTGATACCATCCTCCATGAGGTCTACCAGTAACAAAGTTGCCAACTATTTATTATTCGGACAATGAGCACCACCATCACTGTTAACGAATACATACAGAATTGTTTCACTAGTTTCGACTAAACTAGAAATGCATTTAGATAATATGAATAGAATCACACACAATAGCAGAGCACTGACGAATCAAACATCTATCTGTATTACATGGCATCAGGAAAATAAGAGTAGAGCTCATCAAATGGCAATAGTAAAGCAAGAGTAAATTAAATGGTTATATGACTATGATAATATCCAATGACTGCATTATTCAGAAATCCCTTGGCAAGGGCATTAATTCAAATGTATTTAAATGAACATAATTGACCAAAATAATCCACAAATAGCTTAATTGAATCAAATAACTCAAGCCTGCAAGGAACTAACTTGGACCATAAGTGAGGAACTATGGAATACAAACGGATCTTGCTGGCCTGAACTTCTCACATGTAAAAGATTAAGAAATGCATTAAAGGAAATGAAGATGCAGGCCTCTTTAGGAGGGAAAATGGAGAAGAGAACCAAACTGTTGATTGCCATTAAGCAGCAACCTTTGTCCATCTCAAGCATGCTGCTATCAACTTTAGATTGTACTTCAATTTGGTTTGTGGGTGCCAGCATTTTGGACTGCCTATATTTAACAGTTAATTTCATTTCGAATAATTTACAGGAAATGAATGTTGCGAGCGACTGGCATACTATGGAATCAATTTAAATTTGGTGACTTATTTGACAACAATTTTGCATCAGGGGAATGTAACTGCAGCCAAAAATGTCAATACCTGGTCAGGCACATGCTATCTGACACCACTTTTGGGAGCAGTTTTAGCTGATGCATACTGGGGACGATATTGGACTATTGCTGTTTTCTCATCAATTTATTTTGTGGTATGCAAAATACATATAGAATTGGACCATTGATGGATAACATTGAACTCAGTTGAATCCACAAGTGAACCAAAGGCAATTTTAATCTTTTTTAGAAAGTGACTCTTTTAATTCTGTGTTTTCAAAACTTTTAATGGCTATTTTCATCTCCTTGGCCATTTCTTATTGCTCGAACTATTATTCAGCATAAGCCACTGACAATTGTAACATATTTTTGGCAGGGAATGGCTACTTTAACTGTTTCAGTGTCTGTTTCTGCCTTACAACCTTCCTCCTGTACAGGCGATGTATGCCCAACAGCAACTACACTTCAATATGCTGTGTTTTTTCTTGGGCTTTACCTGATTGCACTAGGAACAGGAGGCATCAAGCCCTGCGTTTCTTCTTTTGGGGCAGACCAATTTGATGATACCAATCCAATAGATTGGAAGAAAAAGGGGTCTTTCTTCAATTGGTTTTATTTCTCAATCAATGCTGGTGCACTTGTTTCAAGCAGCATTCTTGTATGGGTCCAAGACAATGTTGGATGGGGATGGGGATTTGGGATTCCTACAGTATTTATGGCATTACCGATAGGAAGTTTCTTTTCTGGGACACCACTGTATAGATTCCAAAAACCTGGGGGCAGTCCGTTGACACGCGTATGCCAAGTTGTGGTTGCATCATTTCACAAATTGCAAAACAAAGTTCCTCAAGAAAGTACACTTCTCTACGAGGTAAAAGACAAGTATTCTGCAATTCAAGGAAGTCGAAAGCTGGAACATACTAACGGATTCCAGTACGTCCCTCATCCATGTTACCACAGCTTTTGTATGCCATTATCCTTTGTGTTTGTGAAACGTTCTAAAGAATCAATTAATATTTCTTTCTACTTTGTGTTTTTCTCACTTAATACTGCATTAAAAATGACCTAGGCAGAAAAAAAATCATCGAGAGTTCTCTAGATTTTCAGTATATGTTATTTATCAGCCTCAGCTGTTGAACTGGACCTCTTTGTTGAATCACATTCTCTACAACAAACAGTATGGTTTATGAGTTGCCCTAGACACAAGCTGTTTCTTATCTTAAATTCAGTTTGTCTCTGTCCCACATTTCCTATAAGATGTATCCACAACTGGTGCTATTGTATATCTCTGTACAACTTTTTGGCACTGGCAATCCAATAATATATAGTTTCTTTTGCCTAGAACAAAAAGTTTAGCTCGATATGTGATTATTTATTGTTCATAAACTGAAGTTAAAATTTTGGCAGCAATTAAAAAATATACCTTGATTTATAGTTTGGCATAAAATATTTGCAGTTTTCTGGACAAAGCGGCTACTATAACAGATGAAGATGTTCAGAATGGTGGTTTTTCAAATCCTTGGAAACTATGTACTGTAACCCAAGTGGAGGAGCTGAAGATTTTGATCCGAATGTTTCCCGTCTGGGTTACTGGTATTGTGTTCTCGGCTGTTTATGCTCAAATGTCCACAATGTTTGTGGAACAGGGCATGACCATGGACACCAGCATTGGTTCTTTCAAAATTCCTCCAGCATCATTGTCTATATTTGATATACTGAGTGTCATGATATGGGTTCCCATTTATGATCGCCTGATTGTACCCATTGTTCGCAAGTACACTGGTAATGAAAGGGGGTTTACTCAGCTGCAGCGCATGGGCATTGGATTGGTGGTATCAATATTGTCTATGGTAGCAGCTGCTTTGGTTGAAATCGAGCGTCTGGATATAGTCAGAACTCATCACTTGGAACATGACACAGTCACGCCGGTTCCAATGAGCATCTTGTGGCAGATCCCCCAATACTTCTTGATAGGTGCTGCAGAAGTCTTTTACTTCATAGGACAGCTGGAGTTTTTCTATGAGCAGTCCCCTGATGCCATGCGTAGTTTGTGCAGTGCACTTTCTCTTCTTACGGCATCGTTAGGGAATTATTTGAGTACACTAATTCTTACCATTGTGACTTCTGTCACTACAAAAGGGGGGAAGCTAGGATGGATACCGGACAATCTAAATGAAGGTCACTTGGATTACTTCTTTTGGGTTTTAGCTTGTCTCAGCTTCTTGAATATGTTGGTGTATATTGCTTGTGTGCATAGGTTTAGTTACAAGAAAGCTAATTGAAATTCAAATCCCAAATTAATTGGGATCTATTGTTGTGCTCCTGAGTCATGGCAAAATATTTATACAAGCAAAAGTTTCTAGGAATAGTGGAGAAAAGGCTTCTCCTAAAAATCTTTATTGGAAAATGAGACTTTGTAAATAGCAAGTATTTATTCTTGTATAATTCTATTATTTTCAAAATTGTTAAATAATTTCTAATGTTCAAATCCTTGTTTCCTAGATGGAACTCTACAACAAAATTCGTTTTCACAAATTTGCTATTTATAATTTCATATTTTATGTTAAGCATGTTGGTGGATTGTTATTGAGGAAGTCTTGTAAAATAATGGATTTTTTAGCATTGAGTTTGTGGTTATTAGATTTTTCAATAAACATGAATAATTTCAAAACTAGATTGGAATCCTTGTTTTACAATAATGTCTACATCCATCTTTGCTATTACCTTGTCTCTTGAGTGGCATTCTTTAACATATTTTTCAAAGTAGAAGCTACAGGTCGATTTTTGATGTACTGAAAGCACTAGAATATAATAGAATAGAATTGGAGAATGGCTTAGTGGTTGGCTTGTTGCATTGGAAAGAGGAAAGGTGAACCTGCAAATCACCTACAAAAGTTTGTTAGGAAAGTCTTCGAAGTGGAAAAAGGATCAGCGTAGGGAATGGAGTGAATGTTTAAGATAATTAGACTATCGTCCTCTGTGTGCTCTTGGACTTGTATGTGAACACAAATTTCTAAGACATAGCTACTAGAAAATTGTGTCTTGGAATTATCACTACGACAAAACTCCATGGGGGAGAAAAATATCTAGATATACACAAATTTTTAGAATTTTGGAACTTAATAATGCATCCTTGGGACAAATACTAAATTGTTCAGTGTTCAGATAAGAGAATTTCCCCTTCAATTCAATGTCTTACAAGAATAGAGCGATTAGAGGAACCAAAGAAATTTTTAAGTACATAGAATATATATATATATATATATAGAAATAATTTTAAAAAAATTAAATGTGTTTTTCCCCTTCCTCGAAAGGTTTTTACATGCATATCAAGTGACTACACAATCCCAGTGTAAATGTAACTAACTAATATTTAAGGTAATACATATTTGAAATGTTGAAATGCGGGTTTGGAGTGTAAGCAACATTATCAAAAAAAAAATATTATATATCAGATTATCATTTCTACTGGATTCTTTACAATCAATCTTGCTAAAAATTTGGAAACTTCTTCCTGTAATATCTCACCAATGCTCTTAGTTAATCTCTTGCCATTTAAAGCTACTACTTTCTTGAACTTTCACAAACTTTCTTTTTAAATCCACTATAGTATCAAATGGGACACAACTAATCTTTGGACAAAACACGCCTATGTACATACAGAAATGCATAAAAACATACATAACAACATACATGGAAACATACATAACATGATGAGACGATGTAGTGTGAGACTCGCCAAATGAGGGATAAAAGTGACAAAACTGGCAAACGGGATCAAATGTGAGGGAAACAATAGGTAGGGGTTAACAACACCGTCAGGTCGATTTTTCCACCTCCTCTTGATTGATAAAAGTGGGTCCCATGGCTTGCGAGTGAAGTTTCATTTTTAGAGCTTTTTTCTAGCATGAGAAAATTGGAGGCAAACTAACTTGTGCATTTTTGGTTTGGAGAAAGAAGGGTGAAAACACTTTGAGTTTCTAGTATGCACGTTAAAAGCTGAAGGTTGGAGTGCACATGGAGGAGTTGGAGGAGAAAACCGACCAAATCAAGGTGCTTTTATAGTTTGCACGTTGAAAGCTAAAGTTTGGAGTGCACACAGAGGAGTTGGAGGAGAAAAATGACCAATTTGAGGTGAGGGGTGTTAACCAATTAGGTTGTGAAAGGTTTTACAACACTATATGGGTTGCTTGTTTCTTAACACCTAGGGTTTTTGAACATGATTTTTTACAAAACAGAATGAATGTCTTGAAAAGCTCTTGTAATTTAGACAGTACGAATGTATTGAAATGCCCCTTCAAAATTTATAAGGACTTTTAATTTGAGTAAAAATTTCATTTAAGTTTCGTGTGATTGAAAAAAAAGTGCACCAAATATTTGTAATTTGGGAAACACAATGTGGGTTTTTAGTTATTTGAATCTCCTTGTTTAAATATAAAGGGTTGTCTCACAGTGGGTTGCTTGCTTCTTAACACGTACAGTTTTGCAACATGGAATGTTACAAAACAATATGAATGTCTTCAAACTCACACCTTCCATTGTTGTGTTTAAATTTTGGATGATTGAAAAAAAAGTGCACAAAATAATTGTATTTTGAAAACACAATGTGGGTTTTTTCAGTTATTTGAATCTCTTTGTTTAAATGTAAAGGGTTGTCTCACAGTGATTTGCTTGCTTCTTAACACCTAGGGTTTTGCAACATGGAGTTTTAATAAACAATATTAATGTCTTGAAAATCACACCTTCCATTGTTGTGTTTAAATTTGGCATGATTGAAAAAAAAGTGCACAAAATAATGTAATTTGGAAAACACAATGTGGGTTTTCAGTTATTTGAATCTCCTTGTTTAAATGTAAAGGGTTGTGTCACGATGGGTTGCTTGCTTCTTAACACCTACGGTTATTCAATATGGAATGTTACAAAACAGTGTGAATGTCTTGAAAATCACACATTCCATTGTTGTGTTTAAATTTCGCATGATTGAAAAAAAAGTGCACAAAATAATTCTAATTTGGAAAACACAATGAAGGTTTTTAGTTATTTGAATCTTCTTGTTTAAATGTAAGGGGTTGTCTCACAATTGGTTGCTTGCTTCTTGACACCTACGGTTTTGCAACATGGAATGTTAAAAAATAGTATGAATGTTTTGAAAATCACACCTTCCATTGTTGTATTTAAATTTTGCATGATTGAAAAATAAAGTGCACAAAATAATTGTATTTTGGAAAACACAATGTGGGTTTTCAATTATTTGAATCTCCTTGTTTAAATGTAAGGGGTTGACTCACAGTTGGTTGCTTGCTTCTTAACACCTATGGTTTTGCGACATGGAATGTTACAAAACAATATGAATGTCTTGAAAATCACACCTTCTATTGTTGTATTTAAATTTCGCATGATTGAAAAATAAAGTGCACAAAATAATTGTATTTTGGAAAACACAATGTGGGTTTTCAATTATTTGAATCTCCTTGTTTAAATGTAAGGGGTTGTCTCACAGTTGGTTGCTTGCCTCTTAACACCTATGGTTTTGCGACATGGAATGTTACAAAACAATATGAATGTCTTGAAAATCACACCTTCCATTGTTGTGTTTAAATTTCACATGATTGAAAAAAATGCACAAAATAACTGTATTTTGGAAAACACAATGTGGGTTTTCAGTTATTTGAATCTCCTTGTTTAAATGTAAGGGGTTGTCTTACAATTGGTTGCTTGCTTCTTAACACCTATGGTTTTGCAACATGGAATTTTACAAAACAATATGAATGTCTTGAAAATCACACTTTCCATTGTTGTGCTTAAATTTGCCATGATTTTTAAAAAAAAGTGCACAAAATAATTCTAATTTGGAAAACACAATGTGGGTTTTCAATTATTTGAATCTCCTTGTTTAAATGTAAGGGGTTGTCTCATAGTGGGTTGATTGCTTCTTAACACCTATGGTTTTGCAACATGGAATGTTACAAAACAGTATGAATGTCTTGAAAATCACACATTCCATTATTGTGTTTAAATTTCGCATGATTGAAAAAAAAAGTGCACAAAATAATTATAATTTGGAAAACACAATGCAAGTTTTTAGTTATTTGAATCTCCTTGTTTAAATGTAAAGGGTTGTGTCACAGTGGGTTGCTTTCTTCTTAACACCTACGATTTTGCGACATGGAACGTTACAAAACAGTATGAATGTCTTGAAAATCACACATTCCATTGTTGTGTTTAGTTTTTCAACTTCGTGTCTTTTATATTGCAGTTGTGTATCAACAAACTCCTTTTATTTTGATGATTTATTTTTTTAAAATCTATTAATTATTTTTCAAGTGGTCAATTGTAGTGTTTATGTTGTTTTACTTCAGTTTCAACAGTTCCAACTATTGCTTTTGCATCTGCAAGTTGACCAATCGCACATTTTTCCTCATCCTCACTACTATTACCTTTTATCACCCCTTGGTATTCATTTTCATGAGCTTCTACCTTCTATTTCATATCTTTTATTTTAAGCTTTGGAGAAACTGCTCCCTCATTAGCCCTTAGGACAACACCATCCATTTTTTTGATAGAGTTTTGAATGTCTTCAATACTTTTGTGTAGCTTTGCTACCGCTCTTTGCTCAGCTTTGAGAGTGTCTTTTTGATTAGAGAATGCAAATGTTTTTTGTTTGATAAGTTATTTACAAAACTTGTCCGCCTTTTCACATAGGGTTTTCATGTCTCCATCCAATCGATTCTCTTTTTCTGCTCTAAGTTATGTTTTTTCCTTTTCATTATCATCTATTTCAAATTGATTTGTTCTATGGAATTCTTAAGTTGAAGAATCTTTGAATTCATTTGTTTAACTCCACTTATAGCATCATCTCTCACTTTCTTTTCTTGCATAAATTCATATGGAATACAAAAGTTCTTGACTTTATCCACTTTTGCATTAGCATTTTCCCATTGCACATACTACACAATGATCCTTCATCAAGTTGTCAAGTGCAAGAACAATCTCATCAATCGATACATTATCTATCTTATTCACTTTGGTTTGCTTCTTTTCAAGTGTTTTTAGAACAAATTCTTTTTTCATTACATACTTTCTACTACCTACTGCTTGAGTTCTGCATTGCCATATGCCCATTGCGGATACTGCACACGCACCTTCCTCAACTTGTCAACAACACAAAGTCTCTTCTATCAATACATTATTTGTCTCTTTCACTTTGGTTTGCTTCTTTTCAAATATTTCTACGGTAGATTCCTTTGTCATTTCATACATTTTAGTCTCTGTTGCCTCCAATTTTGCATTGTCATTTTCCCATTGCACATACTTCAAATGCTTCTTCCTCAACTTATCAAGAGCAGGAATAACCTCTTTAGTCAATACATTATACATATATCATATGCTTCGGTTTGCTTTTTTTCAAGTATTTTTACAGATGTTTCCTTATTCATTTCATACATTCTAGTAACCATTGCCTCCTGAAACATTAAGAAGATCTCAGGTTTGTTAACACCCAGTGTTTTCCAACCTTGAATTATAAATAGACAAAATGATGAAAACCTTGCAATACCAATGTAAGAAAAGGCACCTTGAATATCTACCAAAACTATTACTTATAGTATGAATTGCATTTGGATTTCCTTGTATCATTAAAATATAGGTAAGTAGGAAAATGCATTGGATTGTGAGTTATTTTGTTGAGCTTGTACAAAGCCAAAGGGTGGAGAATTTGGGGAGGAGTTTCAAGTGGGGGAATACATAAAACTAACCATATTTAGGTAAGGGGTGACCAACCAATTGGGTTTTTATATAGAGGGTTTTACAACACGATGTGGGTTGCAGGTTTCTTAACGCCCCATGTTTTCCAACCTCCGATTATACAGACAATATGATTGTAATGAAAACATTTTATTGTTTACACAATATGAATGTAATGAAAGGAACATCTTCAAAATAAGTAGACTAAAAATTGTGTTTCAAATTCCTCAAATCAATAAACTATAGGCAGGTTGGAAAACACTGTGGGTTGTATTTTATATATTTGTGCTTGTTGTAAGTTAAAGGGTGAAATTTTTGCTTTTGTTTGCTGGTAATGTTTAGTTTTATGTTCACAAGTGTTTGACTTCACTAGTTGAAATCCAATTATAGCATCATCTTTCACTTTCTCTGCTCAGACAAATTCATATGCAATACAAAATCTCTTGAGTTTATCCACTTCTGCATTGCGATTTGCCCATTGCACATACTGCACATGCTCCTTCCTCAACTTCTCAAGAGTGGGAAGAATCTCTTCAATTAAAAAAATATCTATCTCATTAAGTTTGATCTCCTATTTTCAAGCATTTTTAGAGCAAATTCATTTTCGATTTCATAAATTATAGAACTTGCTGCCTCCAGATTTGCATGTTCTCTTCACCTTTGCACATACTACACATGCTTCTTTGTCAATTTATCAAGAGCATAAAGAGTCTTTTAAGTCAACATAGTATCTATGTCATTCACTATGGTTTTCAATGCAAGTGAGCTTCACAATGTATTGCAATTGTGGTTTACAGTTAAAATTGCTTTTCAAATTCTTCATATGTCTCAAAAATAAATGCACAAAAAAAAAGTGTTTTAGCCTATTCATTCAACCCTTACTGATTCATTTTTTTATCAGTAGATGTAAAAAATGTGTTTTTTCTTTTGACATTTCTTGTACCCATAGAATTAATTAGATATTATTATTCATATTACACTTATAGGCTACACATAAAGTTGTAGGTTAGACTTCTCATCATGTTGTTCAACCTACACTTTTCTAGTTCATGAATTTTCATATACACTTTTGCTGGTCATGTTAAGTCACCCTAAGTGGAAGGCTCGATATCACAACATGCTTGCTCAAGTAAAACGGGTTTGTACACCCCATATACTATGAGGTCTTAATTTTTTTCATGTGAGGTTGCAATTTTACTTGTGGTCTTTATTTCCACTTGGAGGTTCAACTAGACACTGTGTTTTCCATCCTGCATTGGCTGAGATCATGGTTGATAGGAAAATTTACACATTTATGCCTTTCCTGATTCACTCCATTATTGATTCATTATTTTTTTAATAGATGCAAAAAATGTGTTCTTTTGGCATTGCTAGTAGTAATGGATGCACATTTATTTACATACAAGGTTTTCATAAAAGGTTTTGGTTTCCGACTAACCTTTCCCCTCCATTAACACATAGACATGCACCACAACCAATGTATCTTCCCAAAATAATACATTTGTTTTTGCAACTGTATAAATAATTACATATTGTTATGCATGCTATATTCATACGCCACATACAAAGTTGCAGGTTGAACCACTCATTATGTGGTTCAACCTTCACTCAAGTTTATTTCATGATTTTCCAGATGTGCTTTTGCTGCACATGTTAAGTCACCAAAAATGGAAGGTTGAATATCACAACATGCCTCCCCAGGTAAAAAAGGTTTGTACACCCCATATACTTTGAAATCTTAGTTATATTTACATGCGGGGTTGTGAATCTACTTGCAGTCTTTATGTCTATTTAAAGGTTCAACTACACGCTATGTTTTCAAACATGCATTGGCTTACATTATGGTTGATATGACATTTTTCACCTTTCTGACTTTCCTCATTCTCTCCATTACTAATTCATTTTTTTTTCAAAAAATGCAACAAACATGTTATCATTTTGATGTTGCTGGCAGCAATGGATGCACTTTATATTTACATACAAGGTTGTCATCAAAGGTTTTGGTTGCCCTCTAACCTTTTCTCTCCTTTAACACACACACATGCACCACAACCAATGTATCTTCCCAAAATAATACATTTTTTGTTGCAATTGTAAAACTAATTACATACTGTTATGCACGTTACACTCCTATGCCACATACAAAGTTGCAGGTTGAACCACTCATCATGTGGTTCAACCTTCACTTGTTTATTTCATGTATTGCTAGATTTGTTTTTTCTCATGTTAAGTCACGCCAAATGGAAGGCTAAATATCACAAGATGCCTCCTCAGGTAAAAGAGGTTTGTACACCCCATATACTCTAAAATCTTAGTTATATCTATATGTAGGGTTGCGAATTTACTTGCAGTATTTATGTCCACTTGGAGGTTCAACTACACATTGTGTTTTCCAACCTACATTGGCTTACATCATGATTGATAGGACATTTTACACCTTTCTGCCTTTCCTCATTCTCTCCATTATTGATTCATTTTTTTGTCAAGCAACAAACTTGTTATCATTTTGGTGTTGCTGGTAGCAGTGGATGCACTTTTTTACGTACAAGATTTTCATCAAAGGTTTTGGTTGCCCTCTAACCTTTCCTCTCCATTAACTCATACACATGCACCACAACCAATGTATCTTCCTAAAATAATACATTTGTTGTTGCAACTGTAGAAGTATTTACATACTGTTATGCATGTTACACTTGCATGCCACATACAAAGTTGCAGGTTGAACCACTCATTGTGTGGTTCAACCTTCACTTGTTTATTTCATGAATTGTTAGATGTGTTTTGTTGCTCATGTGTTAAGTCACCCCAAATGGAAGATTGAATATCACAACATGCATTCTTAGGTAAAAGAGGTTTTTACACCCCATATACTTTGAAATCTTACTTATATTTACATGTGGGGTTGCAAATTTATTTGTGGTCTTTATGTTTGCTTAGACATTTAATGCATGCTGTGTTTTCCAACCTACATTGGCTTACATCATGTTTGATACGACATTTTGTACCTTTCTGCCTTTTCTCATTCTTTCCATTACTGATTCCATTTTTTTCACCAGATGCAACAAACTCGTTATCATTTTGGCATTGCTGGCAACAATGGATGCACTTTTTTTTACATACAAGGTTGTTATCACAGGTTTTGGTTGCCCTCTAACCTTTCCTCTCCTTTAACACATACACACACACCACAACCAATGCATCTTCCTAAAATAATACATCTGTTGTTGCAACTGTAGAAGTAATTACATATTGTTATGCACATTACACTCGCACGCCACATACAAAGTTGTAGGTTGAACCACTCATTGTGTGGATCAACTTTCACTTGTTTATTTCGTGAATTGCTAGATGTTCTTTTGTTGCTCATGTTAAATCACCCCAAACAAAAGGTTGAATATCACAACATGCCTCCTCAGGTAAAAGAGCTTTGTACACCCCATATACTTTGAAATCTTAGTTATATTTACATGCAAGGTTGCAAATTTACTTGCGGTCTTTATGTCTGCTTGGAGGTTCAACTACACACTATTTTTTCCAACCTGTATTGGCTTACATCGTGGTTGATAGGACATTTTGCACCTTTCTGCCTGTCCTCATTCTCTCCATTACTAATTTATTATTTTGTCAACAGATGCAACAAACATGTTATCATTTTGGCGTTGGTGGCAGTAGTGGATGCACATTTTTTATATGCAAGGTTGTTATAAAAGGTTTTGGTTTCCCTCTAACCTTTCCTCTCCATTAAAACATACACATGCATCACATCCAACGTATCTTCTAAGAATAGTACATCTATTGTTGCAATTGTAGAAGTAATTATATAATGTTGTGCACGTTACACTCGGACGCCACATACAAAGTTGTAGGTTGAACTACTCATTGTGTTCTTGCTCAAACAAACACAAGTTTACTTGAAAACGATGGTTGATCTTCACAACTTTCCTCTTTAGGTAAAACAAGTTTGTGTGGCAAACCTAAAACAGACTCATCCTTGAATGTTGACGTATGATTATGATTGTGTTTTCGTTGTCTATATCCACTTGTACGTTGAGATAGATAGTCCAATTTCCAACCCATATTTTTTTTATATTTTATGCATAGCTTGATTCAATCTATCACCTTTAATTTTTCTCCGTTTAAGTTAGAAACCTCCTATTGGTTTCACGTTTGTGGTAGCAATCAAGCACATTTTATTTGCATTCAATGAATAATTTCGTTCTTTAAATTTAAATGTTCATGTCCAATTTCGTCCTTTCCTCTAGAATGGGGAGAGGTGTGAAATGGAAGAAGGAAGACGATTTGGAGGTGCAAGATGTATGGGATGGAGGCTCTCCTTTTTCCTCTTCCAATTTGCATTGGACTCCTATTTGCATCGAGGAGGATGGGGTCCTTGACCTTTTTGTAGAAGTTTCTCATACTAGACTTGATGATTTCATTCATAATAAAATGTTGGTTGAAGGTTTTGAAACTAAATTTCTGCCTAAGAAAAAAAGATAGTGTACCATCATGCGTCCCATCGACGATAAAAATTATGGAAAAATAATTATGTGGCATAGGTTTGTATCTTTCAACATTCATTTGTATGGTTGAATGATATTTTACTCTCTCTTGCTTCAAGATGATGAGATGATGCTTTCTTTACAACTATTGATGTGCATACGATTTTGAAGACCACAAAGACTAGCCTCCACCATAGAAGAAAAGAAAAGGTTTATACAAAAGCGAGGTTGTCAATGCCACTTCATTGTAAAGGTTATGCACGATAGACCCGATGTTGCCTATCTTCTCTACAAAGAAATGTTCCATGTCGATAAAAATGGTGAAATTTTCCATGGAATTGGCAACACAAGTGGAGATAGGAATTCCATGTTTACCCCTAATATATTTGTAGAATGCAGAAGCTATATTCAAATTCTTTTGCTCATGGATGTGAGAGTCAATGCAATAATGGATAGACATGTTAATAATCCTATCTTTTGTGGCATGATGTTGAAGAGAGATGATTTCCTTACAAGAAAGGACGTAATGAATGCTTGAAGAAAGGTGCATTCTATTCACACACAAAAACACAAATTCAATTCAACAAGCATCATAATGTGGAATGGAGAGGAATTTGACAACTTCTACTTTCAACAGCCCCACAAGAATGATACACCTTTCATTATCGAGGATCAAATTCTATGGATGTTGGATACAATGGTTCACCACTCCAACAATTCAATCATCTCGATGGATTCCACATTCTCCACTAAAAGATATGGGGTGGGACATTAATAGCGTTGACAAATAGCTCATCTTTTCAATGATCTTATAGGCTATAAACTTGACAATGCTCACATTGACCTTTTATGTCTACAATTTCCATTGTA